>DWEE01003469.1:0-10480 GCA_018245755.1 Parelbella macleannani
GTATAACACCCTTCTGCCTACGCCTTCGGGGAAATACAGTCGTAACGTTACATAATATATAAATTTTGAAGCACACAAAAAAACACACATTAAATAATGCAATGTGGGTTACGTTTACAATTGTACGTGATATATGTAAGTGTGGTCGGTTCAGCGTGTAATTGGGAGTTTAATCACATGTGGGCTGCGATATGAGGATGCCTGGTGCAAGTAAAGGGAAGTATGGATCCGCGAACGTGCCCCGCTTGCGTTATTACTTGAACAATTTTCATATTAGCTTAAATAATATGTTGGTATAACGGGTTCCGTGTGTTACAAACGAGCGGCGGTTACAGTGAGGCATATCAGCAGAAATAAATATTCTTTCGTAAACGTAATAACATGGCTGTAATCCCCGAAGGGGTAGGCGGAGCAGAGCAATACTCTCCCATGTTTCACCAGTTACGTTTAACTGCCATTCATTCATTGCTTGTTCGTTGTTGTTCATTGCTTGTTCATTGCTTGTTCGTTGTTGTTCATTGCTTGTTCATTGCTTGTTCATTGCTTGTTCATTGTTGTTCATGATTGTTCATTGTTCATATATTATGTAGATATTCATGTTCGTTACAGAGCAGCATTATATTTGAACATATTTTATTATACATATATGTATGTATATAAAATTCATCATATATTTGCCCTGCCGCGCTATAGCCGTAACTGAAAAATGAGGCAATGTTATGAACACAGTCGTTTACGAGTAGTAATAAGAACACGGCAGACATTAATGTAGGAAGCTTATATATATACCTATATATATTGGTTTTTTATTATCGTAAAATCGTGGCGAACGCTGGAACGTTCTGAGTGTTTGATAGTATACTAATTTGAAATTAGCAAACGGTATTTGCTTTCAGATAATAAGTAGAGTATTAAATGTCCTGTTGTATCGCGAGAGCTGGTGTCTTAAGGCAGCGTAATCTTCAAGCGATTCTAAGTCCCAGCGCAAGTTGGCGCCGCGTCTGCTCCTCACCGCGCCGCCCACCTGTATTGTAATTAGTTTAACTACCCTTCGTGTAACTTGCGAGGCATGCTGCTCTCTGCACTTCTGTGACGTCTTCAACTGTTATTTTGTTTTGATAGACGGATTACTTAACGATTTGATATTTAAGGTGATTTTAAAATGTTTTACAATTTCAGTATCTCACAATCATCTTTTCCGTCTGTTTCTGTTTTCCATAAAACTTAGTATTTGATTTTCAGACTTTTTGTATACTATTATGAGGAAGTGTATTGAGACAAACTCTACCAGTATTGAGATGTGTAGCTCGTATTTTGAAGATCCTTCATGATCCCACTGACCGTGACTATGGTCATGACCCCATTGAATTCCATTAAAGGAGACATAGTAACTTGTAACTAACGCACTGTAGATCAGATTCTATGTAAACACTCCACTTGGCACATCTCACTTTACTTATCTTTATCAAGCTTCCACTCCACAAACTTCACAAGCACTTGTCATCAGAAGGAAACCCATAGCCCCTATTTTCTTACCTTCATATTAGTAATACACTTAAAAGTATTTGAAAATATGCATGCTAAAGTACCACAGAGAAGCAGTCGTTAGCGCGTGCCCCCAGGGTTCAGTCTGACAATACTAGAACATACACTACGGGCTCTTTTCTTACAAGCCTTCGTCAATGTTAGTTATCCATTGCTGCGGCTTAGACATTGCGAGGTTATGCGAACATCACGTGTCAAAACACAGGATGTAGTTATTTAAATATTTTGAACTTGTAATGGAATAATGTAATAATAATAATGGGGCATTTTATCAGTGACAGTCTATTGGTTTAGATTTCCTCTTCTGGTTTTTGTGTTTGAATTCCTGGCATGCAATTTCTGAGTTTACAAAGTTGTGTGCGTTTTAAAGATTAACTGTGACTTGATATAACGGTGAAGGAGAACTTCGCCAAGGAACTTTTGCGCCTGAAAGTTCTATGAAGTTCCCAAGGCGTGTGGAGTCCAGCGACCTAACCGACCTATAACCCTTCGTATTATAAAAGAATCTCCTTTTTTAACAGAGAAAAAGAAGAAGATGAAAAGAGAACGTGACGATGCTAAATGGATAATGGTTTGAATAGCTGTCATGTAAATATGTACATTATTACTTTTTAAAGGCATCGGACATTTATTTATAGGTTAAAATCCATACACAATTTTTAGAACGTTTAAGTAATAAGAGCTGTAATAGAGAAGGCACATTATAATTAGCATTAGGAGTGGTCTAGGGAGGAGTACGAATATCAAGTGTTGAGATATAATACTGTAAACATTTAATGTGCCCGATTAAGTGGCACGACTTGGCACCTGTGGTTACTAATTCGTTTTGGTATAAAGAATTACTGTTATTCAGAAGCGTGTCAAGCATTCTTATTGAAATAAAACATTTTCCAGCCAGCAATGGATGTGTTGGAGGATTATTTCACACAATTCGGCACACCGGAAGACAGGTCCTCATAGCAAATGAGCGAACAATTTTCGTGAGAGCGGCACAAGAGACTGGATCGTTTTCAGTTTTATTTCGAACCTAGCACCGCCGCCGGCGTTACCCGCTCTCTTTTTATCGTCCAACTTTCATAAGTAATATTTCCTGCACAGTGTAGTAGTTATTTTTCTAGTATCGCATATAGGATACGTTTGCTGTAATTAGGTTCGGGTCTAAAACTCCGTGTCCGGTAAAGTAAAGAAGAGTGCCAGTGTCGGGTTTAATTGGATAAATGGTTCATTCATTAGACTTATTTGGAGTTATTTATTACAGGTCTCATTATTAGTGGTCGGATTCGTACCTGTATTAAAAAAATTCACACGGGCATAAATCTTAATGAATAACACTGAAACCGTTTTGATTATGCATGTCGTTGTAGTAGTTACAGAAAAAGGTTTATTCAATAGGAGAAAATCTACAAGTCCAAAAAGGTTTATGTAAATTATCCTTAACATCAAATAATACGTTCGGAGAAATACAAATCCAATATGGATTGATAGATTTCAAATAAACATGTTCATATAAATGTTTCCTTATAGTCAAATATATCCTTTTTGATAAGTTAGAAGCACAAAACGTCGTATTAATAATACAAGAAGCCATATTTGTCCGATCTAACTATATGCGCAGCTATAGGTACAAATCATTGTCTTGGTAAAGGGTTTCTGTTCCCATTGACATTCAAACCGACATGCGTAACTAAACGCCTTTATGTCCGATTGAAATGGTGTCAAAGGGGTAGGCACAATGGTTGGCGGCGGCGATGGGGAGGCGAATAATACATTAGAGTAATCATTATGCATAGAAACTGGGTGCGAAGCTTCAGTAAGGCAGAATAATGTACCTATGGAATTGATATTAGGCTCCCTAATGAAAAATAAGCCTGATATGTGGCTGGTGGGCGTCGCTTTTTGTTCTCGTCTTCAATCAATATTTAGTAAATGAAACGTGTAAATTTTAATGTGTTTTTACACACGTTACAGTTATTATTATAGGAATAAACGTAGTTTACAATGAAGTTTTAAAATATAGAAAGTCGTATTGAAATTGGCTTCGGTCTAACCTGATCATCATATTAGGTACGATTTTAGTATAACTGAATTACTTCTACTAAGTTTGATTATATACAGATATGGTTTTATATCACAGTAGCACCTAAATAGTGTATCATCTGTACTTTTTATAATTAAATAAGATAAATATATACTTAAATACTATATTTCAAAGAAAGATATTCGATCGAATGAAAAATTCGACATTTAAAACTAGATGGCGGTACTGGTTCTATTTACAGACTTTAAGTACGGATTAATTATATTATCTTATTGGTAATTGACCAGTCATTTGAATAAATTTATATAATATATTTTCATGTAAATTGACAAAATTAATACACATATTTTGTACTCATTTCCAAAATTCACAATAATTCATCGATTGTAAATTATTAATCTTAGTAGTATTCAAATGTATCAAGAGATGTCGCTACTAATCTTATTAATACGATTTATTAAATTGAGAAAGAAAATGAAACAGTGTACAACGGAATTGAGGCTTATTTTGAAGAATTAATTGATAACCGAAAGCAAAATTATATTTGATAATACCAGTGATTTAACATTTGTAATGGACGGCTTTTGAAATTTTGTCACTACTTAGCATTACTAGATTTTCAAGAACGTGGCAGACATTGAAGTGTTAGTATGTTCCAGACAAATTTCGTAGCACATCATTGCGGATTTAAGCAGGAGTAAACTAATTATTGACGTTAGAAGAACCCCAGTGATATTTCGGCAGTACCTACTTAGCTAAGTACCGACTGTTTATAAATTTTTAGAGATATTCTGACAATGTTCTTCGAAATCGGAGCCCGCGTTCAGGTATTTGGCGTCTCTGTGACTGGAGAAACTTGTGAACAAGGTCAACTCTCTGTTCAATCAGATCTGGTCAAGGAGTGTAAAAACAGCTTTTCAACCAACTAGTCACTTGACGTTATAATATGAAGAACATACCTAATATCAAGGTGACAGAATATAGAAAAAAATATATAAATTAAGTAATAATAAATAAAGAAATTAGCAGTCGACACATTACCAAAACATCGACAGTTTGAACGATCATTTTCGATACGTATACTTCCTAATCTTCTTAGCAAATAATCCCCTTTTTCCTTTAAGTATCAGGGAAAACCGTCGATTTGCCCCGAACAATCGCAAACAATGGGGGATGCTGTAATCTGAAAATTCAATAACAATAATCTGCACTCAATTAATAAGTACACAAGGAAAATAGGGAACAGGGCTTTGAGTTCAGGAATTAATATCGAGAAAAGGGAGCGGACTGAGAAGGAAAGGCCCTTACACTCAGAGCCTTTAAGAAATCATTCCCGCGAAGGAATTATAAGGGAAGTTTGGAAGTTTTTGATAGCGAAATAATCAATTTCTTAATATAAGGAATTCATATTATTATTAACAATATATTAAGTTACAAATAGCTATCTGATCCTCAACCAACCTAGACCGAATCGATGACAACTACAGAAGTGTATTTCTAAATTTCTATTCTCCTGAAAATATTTCCCTTTGTTCAAAAGTGGACCGAGAAAGCTCCGTCCTTATACCTACAGGACACTAAGCAGTTGTGTACCGTATCTGTTTGGACTACGTCTACACTGAGACCCAGGGGGTCCAATTAATCCTTAGGCTCTCACGAGAACGTACAGATGACCTTTGGTATAGATACATTCCTGCTCCCTCTAATAAACGCATATCTCAAATATTACGAAAAATAACAAAACTCTGGATTTCTGCCCGGTTTGCGACAATAGGTTCACCCCATATTGCACGGTTGTGCGTATCATATAACTGGTGATTCGAGGGAATGTACTACCCTTTCGGGGAGATAGGCGTAATGTTACGTTATGTTCTTATTTGATAACTGAAAGAAAATAAAAATTGCTTGGAAAATATAAGGCGCAATTGACAATTTATGCAAAAAATATGCTTGCAATGTCTGCCTCTGGCTATTCAGATAAGCGACTTTGCTGTAGTAGGCTAGGTTCCAAGCAATTTATTTGCAACATATTGATTTTAGCTATAACTACTACTTGCGCTTCTAACAAACGTTACGCAGCTGTCCGTTAGATACTTAAGCGTCCCAGGTTCGATTCCCGCGGGCAAAACAGACACAGTCGCCACATGTCCACGCATCTGCTTGTAATAAATACGCACGTGAAAATATAAAAGTAAGTTTAATTTTGCTTTACTTTCTACCTAGTACTTTAGTTTTATCGACGACAGCTGTCCTCAAGCAATGAATTTAATATCTATTAATATTATGTAACATATATTTATTATGCAGGATTCAACGACTTGCAATTATGCTTATGTTATAAGAACTGGTATTATATTTAAATGGCGCTATTATATTTAAACCATTGGGCATTTATTGAGTAGAACCTGTCAACTTAAATAAAGAAACACAAACTTTAATACTTATATAGAGCAAGATATATAGATATTTCTGCCTCTATTGATCTAAAAGGAGTTTTTTTGGTACCGAAAATGTTCAGTCAATCAACTCCGGTATCAATAGTTCGACGACAGATGATGATATCGAAGATATTTATTAGGATGTAAATATGTCTCTTCTAGGTCTGTGTCATCGTTATATGCATGTGTCGCGAAGCCAGCAAAAAGCAATCGTCAGTTTCATTACGAAATAGACAGAGAACACTAAGTGCCCAATATCTGTAAATTTACAGTTCTGATATATGTATGTGTACATTCATTTTATACGTACTTTTGACTTCCTTATAACAGTATGTTATCTAGCCTGTATATTTAATATAGGATAGTCTTGGCCTCGCGCGGCACCTGCATCAATCGACATTTGTATTGTAGACCTGTTTTGTTATTCTCATTATTAAGAAAGTTGCTATTTTGATCTGAAGAATGTGATTGCTTGTCGACGTTTACATTGGAGGCGACCATCTCAGTTTTTAAAGTAGCAATGTATTGTATTTGTGACAACCTCGAATAGAACGGACTCAAAGTTTAACACTGCTTATATGACAATATTTAAGTAGAGAATTGTAACTAACAAAATCGATTCGTCTAAATCTTTTATCAGTTTTATGGTGACTTATACTGGTTACCAGACCTATTTCTAGACCTAGTTCAGTTCGAGATTTTGTTTGTTTGTTTGCTTCTCTCTCTACATGAAACGTATTAGGCACACATTATATGTATTTTCAAATAACAGAGTTATAAGTACGTCTACTGATACAGGGATTCGATTGTTCAAAAAAACTGGTACCATACGGTATTTAAAAAAATTATCACCAAAATAAATGAAACATCACACTGTAAAACCATATTTAAATTGAGAGGTTTGATACCGATATTCTACCACAGTGTAGACTCTGTCTAGTATGAATAGAAGCCATCGTGTGTGGATGTCCCAAAGTATAATCGTAAATGCCTTAAGGAACTTAGGGCTATTTTAGCAAATCGTGGATATTAATGTATATATGTACTAAGTTCCCTCCAGCCATAATAAAGTCTCGTGAAGGTGTCTCGGACATTAAGCTAAAAATAACGCACAAGCGGTTACTGGATCCATATTTAATAGGAGAGAGCTATGAGATTACGCAGTGGCAACCAACAGCTGACTGGCTGCCACCTGCTCCAGCTGCGTGGCAAGTGCCAAGTACGCATGGTAGGTTGGGGCGCATTGATCATAGTTATAGCAACATTTTTACTCTTAAGCAATAGTATTAATAATTTGAAAAGAAAGTATTCATTAATACTCTTAACTCTTGTTAAGAATTTTTTGAGCCTGCTTCGATTATTACATTAGTTAAAAAATTGATTTCTGTATACTGTTAATCAGCCACTGTTGTGCTTTAATTGATGAACTGTTCGTATAAAAATTATTCTCAAAAAGTGGATTCTCAATTCTCATTTCTCAAATGACCCTATAAAATAGTGAGCTAATCTGATTTTGGTAGATGTGGTTGTTGCACTAGCAATAAAAGGAATTCATAGTTTCTAGTGATAAATAAATAAAGTAACGTATTTTTCATATGATTGTAATATATGCATAATATTTAGCAATTCTATGTTTTTAATTTGAACCAAAAATATTGAGTGTGTATATTTCATTTCTACTACGGTGAGCACGGACAATGAGCATTGCGCCTTTTGTAAGAACAAAAACCATGAAAAGTATTGTAAACCGTACCACCCAACCCCATGCTCCCTTGTCCCTTCGGCGTGCGTGTGCGCATCACAGTCAGCTGACTGCCTCAAAAATTGGAATTTTGTGAATGGATTTGTAAGGTAACGGGATTCCTTTCTGCTAGTGTACAATCATTCACCGGAATATAGTACTTATGGTCTTAAAAATATAGACTAAATCGCTTAATAGAGAATGGAAAGGCATCTGTTATGTAGCCAAGCAATTTTGACATGTCCACCAAAATGATAAGAGTGGTTTTGCCGTGCTGTAATATCGCTATTGAAACGTCGAACGTTGAAACCAACAGCTGATTTTGAAGTACGGTACGTTAACCGGCTTTTGCAATTTTTTACACACACCTACATTCGTTTGAAATTTCGAAGGTTTAAAGTATTATATTGAATGTTTTTTTTAATAACCAATAGAATAAAAGATAGGAAGTGAGACGGCTATTCAAGGTGCGAATTGTTTATTTTTAATCGTTTTCGAGAAGGCAGAATCGACGTTAGGGCATCTAGACCACTTCGATTATTTATTAATGTCTACACGGATACTTATCTTGTTGAATTTGAATGGTTTTTTTTTAAGTATTTAAAAAACGTGTCATCACGCCTGTAATCTCGAAAGGGTGGACAGGGTTGTTATACACTCCCACCTTCCATCAATTACGTTACGTCCATGGAATATGTGCTGAAACTATTACCATTCATCGGGCACAGATTGAGACTCCGAGCCGCTACTAGAATTCTATACGAGAAAATCTAAGGTAATATATTTAGTATTTTCCTAATACACAACTACAAACACACACGGCACATGTCAGATCGAGTATCACTTTCCTGAATTTTAATTTGGCATCACTAATGTATTTAAACTCTAGAAGAAAAGCTTTTTATCTTTTCTAGAGAATATCGTTCTGGGTAAGGAAGGCCACGTACTTAGTAAAAACAATGTCCATAATGTCATCAGTTATTTGCATGAAACTATTTTTGGTTACAGTATAAAATGAGTGATCTATAATGAGTTAAGTTCGGGTACTGACATACCTATTCTTTATTCCATCGAGCCTCCTTAACAGTCCAACCAGTCTACAGAGCTTTGGTTGAATAGTCCGATCAATTTTATTATTATTAGATAATATAACGGTGATGCTATTAAAATAGACCCGAATACGTGACTATTCCACGACTAGAAAAAGCACATATGCATAAACATAGGTAAGTATATATGGCACTCGGTTATTTTCTAGTGACTCTGTAAAGTAGGTATATATCTAGTGTGACGAGGTATTCATAATAAAGATTAAACTAAACAATTTCGATTTGTTACACAATACCATCAAATGAAAAAAAGTCTTTTATTTACATTAAATATCAAGTTGAAGTGGAATATTATCTGAATGGATTTAGTTGATGCGTAGAAGTGTAATTCAGGTAGAGGGAACATTGTGTATATATCTAATAGATGTATACGGGTAACATAAATATAGGGGATATTGTGTAGATGATGAGACCATGAGACCATGAGACCATTGTGGCCCAGAGATTAATGAGGAGAAATTCTTTAAAGTTCAAACTACGAGCTACAGTTCCGTTAAACTAGTTCCCGATCCAATTTGTTGGACGCGGCCGGAATCATAATGAAGCGATAATGATTAAAACGTCGGGTGACATTTCAAACTATTTTGCTTATTTGTATACCTAGTTCATAATATATTTATTTTAATTAAAGAGAGGTGTCTTCCATATTATTTTTATTGAAGAACATTTGTTAGTACCATAAACAGACATTGTGGAATTTGTACCTATTAGTTCGGTGCATTAGGCATTGTTGTTATATCGTACTATCCTGGCTGACACCTAGTACAGAAATAACAATAATTGTACATTAAATTCTCCTTATTGAAAATTGTAAAAACAAAACAATATGCAATTATGTATTTTGTACTTTGCAGTGTAATTTTTCACAGTCGGTATTTGTCAAATTTTCTGCTTATGTCCTATACGTATGTTATATATTTATATTTGTGTATATTTATAAATGTACAATAAATAATCATTGCATACAGTAGCTTCAAGATCCATACTAGACATTAAATAAATTACAAGTACCTATATAAGTGTTAGAAATAAAGTATATTTATTTAATTTTATTAAATAAATTACATTCATATAGTAGGACAATGTGTAAATGTTGTAATATTACATGTTCTCTTGTTTTTATTAATCCTACCTCAGTATATCACCGTCGGCGCGGGACGACTGGAAGATAATACCCCTAGGCATTACGTTTGGTCTTTGTAATCCCTAGTTTTTGGTTACTTCTTAAATAAATAAATTAGAAATAAAGAAAACAGAATGATTTTGCGTAGTACCATATGAGTAGAACAGATGTCCCTGTGTACTCGTAGCATATAAATATGTTTTCTATACTTGCAAAAAGGTCATAGACAGTGTAGTTTATTATACGGTTATATGATACCTAGGCTCAGTCGTGATATACGGATTATTATGCAATAATAATATCCTGGTTTAATATACACGGCCATTTGATCTCACACTGGGAAGAGTCTGTGTTGTGGTAACCAGACAGCTGATAAATAATCCATGAAGATTTCTCCATACGATTATATACATACATCTACAGAAGATTTTACACCCTGTGACATAACAAATGCAGGATTACATGACAAAGACGTTCGCGTTGAGT
>DWEE01003470.1:0-10477 GCA_018245755.1 Parelbella macleannani
AATCGTTACATGTCCTCAATATAATATTGTACAAGAGCAATGCCATATATTAAAATCTTGGTATAATTGATGCACAGCCATTTTCTCTCAAACTTGGCAACACCTATAACTTAGTAACCAGCCTGTAAAACATTTCAAAATATACACCCTAAATAGATAACTATTAAATGTCTCGTGAATGTTTATACACATGATCATATGTACCGGCTTAACTCACGTACGTTTTTTCGTGATGGCTCGATTAGTTTCGGACCTGTACGAGGTCATATATCATGAGCTTTCGCAGATTGTAGCGAGGTCTGGAAAAAATGTATTCGTTAAATGCGAGTTGAGCCGATACATATATATTATATGCCCATTGGATAGATAATTTTACACACAGTCATGCAAGAAATACTTGTCCTCATCACGCAAATGTTATCGCCCAGACCGAGATGGAAACCACCTCCTTTATACCTCAGTGATCCGGATCATCAACCAGATGATCAAACAGGTCAGTTAAATGCTGTAATTTCATTTTTTTTGTATAAGGACATTACGTGCTCGGTGCTATTTGCCTACTCTGTAAGGGCCCTGCAATGATGTAGCGGCGTGCTATTGACTGTAATATGAGCGCGCGCCTCATAAGGAAAATGCTGAACACGCATAATACCACGAGCACCGAGTATAGTAAACAATAGACTACGTCACATGCGTCACACTGAGACTGGCCAATCAGAAGACGCATCCTGAGACGCGCTATCGAAGTTCCATAGAATCTTAGTATATATACAAGATCCGAAGTTACCATTCAGACCGCGGTCGCCAGGCAGCGACACCGCCTGGCGGGAGAGCACTCCTTTTCCTCCTCAATGATATCATAATAGTACATCTACAAATTGAAAATTTCTGTACTTTAAAGATTTTAGCTATAAAGACAATTATATCGAACCTATTTATGTATATAAGTCACATAGTTGCCAAGTGCTTATATTTACGAATACCTCTAATATTATAGTTTTTATTAACCCCGTGTAACAATATTGGGAATAAATGAATGGGTTGTTTCAGAGTGGAAAGATAAATTATAACTTGCACTCTTTCTGGCCACCAGCTTTCAAAGCAGACGGCCGAGGAGTCATAAGTGTACTCAGAGATTCTTTATTCTTAACAATAATATTAATGTTCCATTAATACACTATTAAAACATACCCTTAGAAGACTACTTGAAAAAAATGTATAAAACATGAACAAATGTATAAAAACGTACAACCTTTCTTTACTATGTTAATGTTTTTTTTTCTCAGCTATTATACATTTTTAGTTTTTAAAATTGTTGGTTGTTCTGTACAAATACTTATATTTTGAATAATGTATAATTGGCATTAGTATTTATATTTATAGGACTAAAAATAAAATAGACGATAAAAAGTATGTTCACTGTCTGAAAAAAATTTTTGAAAGTAGGTCATGAATTACTATTATAGTATAATACATATATATTCTTATACAGACACATATATAGTATCGCTTCAGTGGCCCTTGCTGCTCTCTGGCTACCCCGCAAAAGACCTGACGTGACAGTGTAACACTCTTGTTACCATTTAAATATAAAAAGAATAGCTGCTTAGTATGAGGTTACATTGTCTGGTATTCTCTAGTTATTTGAAAAATTATTTCTATTTTAATCGTCACTTCATCAGCCTGTTTGTGGCATTATGTATTAATAAGCATTATTTATCATTAATCA
Organism: Parelbella macleannani; assembly: GCA_018245755.1. Classification (NCBI taxonomy): domain Eukaryota; kingdom Metazoa; phylum Arthropoda; class Insecta; order Lepidoptera; family Hesperiidae; genus Parelbella; species Parelbella macleannani. The sequence continues at coordinate 1,730 of DWEE01003470.1, forward strand.
TTATTATGCTAAATGATTATATTATGATTCAATAATATACAATTTTCAATATGCTATATTTGAAAAAAAAATCTTTTTAACATCACTCTGTACATACAGTACTGCTCTTTTCACATTTGTGCGCATGTTATTTTCCTCGCTCATATTTAGATTACTTCTCTGCCCCTACCCCGTCAGTTACCTGGCGTAACGATTAATAATATTCACATGAAGGAGTTTTATTTTAAAATAAACTTTAACTTAGCAACAGAGGGTTCAAACGACCCAAAAATGGTGACCACCTATCAACATGTACAGCACCAGAGAAGTCACTGATAGATTAAAAGTGCTAAAGAATATCACTTTAGATTGTCCTCAGAAAGACTCATCTCATAGCACTCTCTAGCATCCCTCCGAGGTTCCTTACCTCAGAGAGATGCTCATTTCCCAACTTTCTGAGCAATGACCAAAATTGAGGGGCACTAGAAAAATACGTCAGGGTATATCTCTATTTAAGCTAGTTCAGATCTTGGAGTGATGGACCAACGGGAGGTCCATTTTACGTTATGTATTTAATAAGTTTGCGTCCAAGAAGACAATATGCCGTCTACTGTTGGATGGAATGACTTTCAATAGATTAATATATTTATAATAAAATATTTTAGCACACCAAATCTATAAGGATAGAGATGTTTGGCATTGAGTGCTCTCTGCCTACCTTGTACTGGACCTGGTGTGATGGTATAATATTAATATATTTTATCTTATAGCTAACAAAGGTTTGGCGGACTTGATAGCGGCCCGGATCTTCTTGACTAGCGCGGCCGGTTGGATCAGTATGGAGACTTCAGTGCCGTGCATGCTCAGCCTGTTGATCTCCTCTTCGCCACCCTGGACACAAAGTAGATAGTGAGAGAAAGAGTAAAAGAGAGTGTGAGTTCTACGCTAGGAGTGTGGGGGCTAGGGAGATGTGGGGATTGTTAAGATTAAGGAGGGTGTCTGTGGCGACCTTTGGAAGTGGGGAGGGGGCTGTGAAGGTGGAGACGGTTTGTGGGCAAGGAACAGTTAATGGATAACAATAATTTAGAATTTAAAAATGTTGATGATGCTGAATATGTACATACCTTAACTAAATTTATAGGCCTGTTATTAACTTCAGTGATGCACCACTTGCCCGGGGGCGGTATCCCGGCCTTCGCTGCCGTCGAGCCGCTCTCCACAGCGGTTATAGTGCACTCGCTGTCTAGTTTAAAACCTAGAAAGTGAATTATATCAAGCAGGTATAATTACAAAATGCCGACTACAGTTTGTAGAATTGACCAGACAAAAAAACTTTAAAATATCTTCACATAAAGTTACATCAACGTTGGCACAGAGGGCGGACTTTTTTTTCGTATTTATAAACATTAATTCGAAAACATCTAAATATAGCGAAAAACAGATCAAAATCTATTTAAAGATTCATTGATATTTATAGAACTTGAGACTTAAGCCAGCTAATCTATAATACAGGATATCTTTTTGGAATTTTTGAGCCAGCTAAATGTATTAAACATACAACCTAGATTACATATATACACATATTGTTATATACATATTATTGATAAAACAATTTAGACTCACCTAAGCTGTCGTTCTCTCGCCTGTTCAAAACATATATTTTACCGAGCGGCACCCGATGGAACAATATATCCACCTTTAAGTAAAACATTGGAAATTACAAATATATATTATAAAAATTTACAAAAAATTCGTCTAAACTGGACAAGAGATCTAGGTGACAAGGGGTAGAGAAATAGAGAGAGGGCGAGGGTGGAGAGAAAGAGGGAAGATTGGAGAGTTGATGATAAAGTTTATAACATACCAGCGGGGTCCTGGCGGACTTGAGGACGAGTCTAGCCTGTTGCACGCTGCTGACAGGCGAGCCGGCCAGCGCCGCCACGCGGTCTCCCTGCCGTCCGCCACACCGCACCCCGCTGCGGCCCCACCGCGCCACCCTAGGGTCGAGAACCGCATCTATTACTCCAGTTACTGTTGTTTGTGTCCAAAGTTATACTTTTATTTTATCTGTCAGTGGTAATTTAGTATTGTTAATACTAGTTATGTTATGTATTGCTGTTTCGTAGGTGTGATTCTAGAATTTAGAAAATGAATGTGCCGCCAGTGTCTAATTCTGCCACGTTAATGCGTTAATGGTAGGTTATCACTTTATGTGAAATAATATTAACGATGAATTTTTATTATGGCACTGGTTGAAAATATTATACCTCATTAATGAGTTTTAGATTAAAAATATTATATAAAGATTCTCTAATAGATGTTATAACTGATAACGCACGCACCAGAGCATCCGCTCGTACTCGCAGAAGAGCGGCGGGTCGGCGGCGGGCAGCGCGGCCGCCGCGCACGCGCCGCGCCGCTGCTCCGCGCGCAGCGCCGCCGCCTGCCGCGCGCGCAGCGGCTGCAGCGGCTGCGGCCCGCCCGCCCACGGCGGCGACTGGCCTGCCGCATATGTTATTCAACTATATTTACATCTATGTTTAGTTTTAACAGTTGTGGTTATAACATAATACTGAAATGTATGTATGTCTTGGTGGTTATCCATAAGAAACAAATTGAATGTATGAATGTGAATATGAATGAATGAATGTACTCAATGTATCATTGAAAATTTTGGCTTATTGGTTTTTCTTAATAAATAAATGTTAATATCAGCTACTGCTTTGGTTTTCAAATTCATTTCATCTAACGCCCACTTTGAGAATTGTTTAATTTTTAATGACCCTCGATTTTTTTTTAAATATACGCAATGTGTCATGTAAGTTGTATTCTTGTACTTTATATTAAACCTTTAAACGTAACATCACGCCTGTAATCCTCGAAGGGATACACAGAGGTGTAGTACAATCCCACATTTCACCAGTTACGTTTAAGTCCCATGGAATAGGTGGTGGGCCTATTGCCATGCACTGGGCACAATTCCACATCACGAGTCACTGCTAGAAATTCTAAATTAGAAAAACCCAATAGTGCCCGACCCGAGATTTGAATCCAGGAACTCCCTATCAGCAGTGGCGCTTGCAACCATTCGACCAATGAGACAGTATACTGAACCTTTCAAGTTATATTTCCTAGGTTTATTCACTAATAGTCACCTATCTAAAGCTAAACAGACAATACATTGGATCTGTCTGTTACATACATAACTGTACAAAGCCCTTGCATTCTGCCAGCGTATATGAGCTTAAAGTACCTTGGCATTATTACTTACCATTGCTCAAAGAGTTACTTCTCCGTCTCGCACTGTCAACTCTAATCTCAGGACGCGATCTGCGCACCACCTTAACTAGAGATGTCACTGTCCTGAAATAAATTAAGATATTTCATAATATGTAACGTCACTTGCATAATGCCAGAAGAAGTTTTGGTTCATATTACAAATAATTTGTGTTGTTACAAAACTATTCACACTTTTATAGCGTCTCAGTCATTGGTCGGATAGTTTTAAAAGCGCCACTGCTGGTCGTGAGGTACTTGGTTCCAATCCAGGGCTGGATACTATTGGTTTTTCTAACTTGCACTTTCTGACTTAGATTTTCTATAAAAAATTTCTAATAGTGGCTCAGAGTTTGAATTTATGTGCATTGCTCATTTTTTTATTATTTGTAAAAATTGCACATTATGCATCCACATACATTTTTATATTCTGTTCATATTGAATAGACATCCATAAATGAATGAACAAAGTATGAATTCATACAAACCTCTCATTACTCTCCCTCTCCTGCCTCGATGGACTCTCCTGTCTCTTGGTTTGTCCAATGCCACGAAGCTTGCTCAGCAGAGATAGTTCTGTCAGACCTCGTTTCCATATCGGCTTGGGGTGTACTGTCTCAGTTTTATCTGAAATATTGACATTGAACAAATTGCATTGTATTATTGTCAGTAAAGTGATATTTTCCAGGCAAATTTCAGGTAGAAGAAATTGTAATAAAGTAAAAGCTAAGGGAACACAACATGTTTACAGAGCAGTAAGAATATTCACATAAATAGATATTATTTGCCATAGTTATATGTGGAGGAATGAGGCATACTCGCCATTCTTATTGTCTCTCTTTGGGCTGTCATTCTGCATTCTTCTAACGTTCCGTCTAGGTGCACCGTCGTACGCGTTCTGGCTGTGAGATCGTTCGACATTCGACCTAATCGCTGTCGTATTAGGGTCCAAAACATTAACTGGTACAGTCGCTGGTAGTCGAGGAACGTTGGCAGTTCTGTGCTGACTGTTTGATCGACTTGGAACCCTATTATCACCCGCATTAGAGTTTATTTCGTTGTTTGACCGCGAATTCTCCCGACTGTTAGAATTACTGCGCCCAGAATTCTCCGAGTTGAGTGTGACTGTAGTATTATTGTTCGAATTGGGGAACAAATATTCATAAGTCGAATCGTCGGCTAGTTCCAAATTGGGCAAAGACGATTTTCGTATTTTGTCCGCCATTTTTATTCTTCTAACCGATAATGGTGACGCCCTTTCGTTGTTTGAAGTCGATGCCATGCACAATCGCTCGTAAACACCATCTGTCACTTTGACAGATGACGGGTCTGTCACTTTGACAGCATCTGTCGGTTTGACGTTGACAGTTGTAGTCAAGCTCAAATGCCCGTATTCTGAATCAGTCGGATTGAATACCGTTCCGTAACTATTACTGGTATTGAAATGACTCTCAGTATTGACGATATTTATAAAGCTCTGTTGATTACTATCTGTGACAGTAAGTTGCTGTTTGAAATTAAAGTCGAATACATCAGTTTCCGGTCCCAGTACTGGTATCGCCGTGTGGGGAGGCTTATTAGAAACTTGAATGACTGTTATATTGGTTCTTGGTGGTTTTCTGAAATATATGAAACAGAGGAATGTAATAAAAATATATCCCCAAAACCGTATACCCAATGTGGGAATTTTAAACTCCCTTAAGAAAAGCCTAACAGCCTATGTCCATCACTGGATTGTGACAGGCTGATGATGACTATCAAAAATATTTAGTACATTTATAACAACAAAAATACATTTATTTAATATTCTCCCATTCTCACAATGATTACCTAGTGACTAAGATTTCAGTCACTCACTCCAAGTCTGGTTCAAATTCTAACAATTCTTAGTCTTGTCCGTTTTTGAAATATTATTTGTTACAACAATGAAGGATGCATAATGTCCGATAATAATATTGAATCTGTTAATCCTCAATAATGGAAATTGTCAATGACCACTTGACCAACCTAGCCCACTCAGGCTTTCTGATACTAAGAAGGGACTTGTGTCTAACAGTGAAATTAAAGATCTACATCTTATTAGAGGTAGACATATTGATAATGTTATTGTTGCTACATAGACTTTTGCAATGGCGGTCAAATTAAGTAAAAATGTTTTTGAAAAAATCTATTTTAAAAATGATAACAGAAAGTATATCAATAATTATTTTACAGAAATGAACCAGTATATCACTCACCTTTCAACACTCTCTGTTCGGGACAGACCATTCCTTTCACCATCAGTGACCATCACTCTTTGCTTGTATTTTCCGCCCCCTCCACTCCCTACACAATGCTCCCCGTTCCCCAAACATAAATTCTCTACAGAGTCGTGAATCCTATCGATTTCAGCGAAAAATTCTTCATCGCTGTCCGTCACTGTCCGCTTCAGAATGGAATCGTCCAAACAAACATTTTGACCACATATTTTGGCCACACTTTTTTTAGGCTCCAATTTTTCTTGGCTCGTTGATGGCAAGGACGAAAATGACGGTTCCCAACTGGATATATCGACATTTTCCACAGCCGGTAAGTTAATTGAACTTGGTCCACTGTTGACTAAATTCTGGGTAAAGTTAATTGAATTCTGAGTCGTATTAATTGAATTTTGGACGAAGGTGCCAGTATTTTGTGTTGCGCTACTTGAATCTTGAAAGCTGTTTGTAACTTGGGTAATGTGCGAATTGTTTACGTTGTTTTGCGTTGGTTGGCTGGAACTTGGCGTGCTCAATGACGCACTAACAATTGTCGTAGACATGTTAATTGAAGTTTGGCTGCTGCTAACTGAACTTTGATTAGAATTATTAGAATTATGGTTATGACTCGAGTTAAAAACGCCTGGAGCGGACTGATTAATACTATTGCAATTTTCCGCAGTTGAAGAATTTTGCGAAATTTCATTGTTCGATTGTGTCTCTGTAACAGGTGTCGGTCGGGCGATTGGCGTGTGCAGTTCGATTCCTGGAACTCTGAAACGAACAACAATATAACTAGATTCCCTTCATTTTTACCCGTAGTCAAACATTCTTCGAGTCCATTCCAGTCCAGAGTAAATTCATCATTAAACGAACAGGCATGAAATATACACACACCGATGTGGTGGTACAGGCGGTGTGGGCGGAAGGGGACTGGTTGGGTCCCTCGCAGCTGCGCGAGGGGGAGGAGCGGCGGGGGGTGCGGCGTACACGTTCTGCCCGCGACCCAATATCCGCAGCTCGTGCAATTTGTTGCGTAGCGTGGTCACCCAGTCTTGCATCGAATCCCTGGCAATGACGAAAAGAACTTTCTAGTCTCAATTTCAAGGTAGATTAACCAATCTGTTGAGACCAAAAGAGCTGTTTGATCGACATACTTTATCTTTTTACTTTGGTTGAACAAGAGGCAAGAGGCTATAAATATAAGCACACCAACTCACATAATATGTCATCAGTTCACGGAATATAATGGCTTTTGTTTAAATATTTAAGTGTCTCCAAGTTAGTTACACATCTGTTGTTGGTCCCATTCGTACAGTTCTGTTCGAGATCTGTTGCAGAAGACCATGGGCGGCGGCAGTTACGTTTGCAAGTTTCTACACATAATAAAATACTTTGTAAAAATCCCGGCACCCCCCATGATAGCACTTAAGGCAATTTGTCAGAACAGCTCCAATATTGTCCAAACCATTCCCAATAATCGTTCCATAAATAATATTGTAAATTTGCCACTATGAACATAAGTATGGCTCACTCACCAGTCTGGCGCTAGCATGCGTACAGGGCCGCAATCGGTATCCACGAGGAAGTCGTACTGGTCCCCAGTGTGAGGTTGCACGCTGGCTGTGACGTGGCGAGCGGTGCGTAGGGACGCTCGCCACGCCGGTCGGTGTGCCATCGTGGATAGACACTCCGCTTCCGGGTATTGCTCCAAGAACGGCGTGTTCCCATTGTGTACGCAGAACAAGGTCCACATCGCTTTTAATGGAGGTTTCTAGAATTTTTTTTTATGATAAGTATGATCGTCGGTCCAGTGGTTGCAAGCGCAACTGCCGGGTTTAAATCCTGGATCAGGTACTATTAGAATTGTTCTAAATTTTCTAGTAGTTTATTTATTTATTATTATATTCTTGCCACCCCCAACTGGAAGTCAGATAACATTTGGGGCATTTTCTTTAGTGATTGCTGGTCTAATATAGATTAGCATATTATTTCTAATATAAATTATCAAACAGAAAAAACTCTTTGGCAACATGCATTTCCTAATAAATATAATTTTGAATTTTTCTAGATGGGTGTGTTTTAGCAACTTTTTAGACATTAGACAGCACTTATCTATCCATCAGGTGATGGTTCAGCCAACTATAAGCCTATATAAAAAAATACATCTCTCCATCACAGTAAACACATTCTCCCCATATCATTAATGAAAGTGTAACAATGCCCAGGTCATATAAATATGTATATTTAACAGAAGAGAAAAAGAACTCTGTATCTTTTACTAATACAGCTTACTTGTGTGGTGTTCATTGTAGTGGTGTGTGTGTTATACTGATGGTGGTGTGGTCCAATAAATTTGTGATTATTCTCCATTAAATGGCATCAAAAAGTAAAAACCACCGAAAATTAATGAAACATTGTTAGAATTCCACCAACAAAACATAGTTTAAGATGAGTTGCAGCAAGGAGTTATACCTTATGTCCTAAAGCTTTGAGTTTGCTGGTGTGTACATCATTGGGAATCCGTTTTAGATATGCATTCTTCTGGATCTCCCTGTAGTACACTGGTCCCTCGTCTGGTTCAGACGACATTTTGATTTAGTTTTGTGGCTGTAAAATATAAAACAGATATGATATAATATGAAAAAGTACACTAACTGCCAAAAATGGAATGAAGTCATTTTAAAAATACGACTTACTAGTTCTGCGAACTATTGGCAGAAAAAAACTAAACCCGTTAAATTTACGTTGATGAAATAATATAATTATAAACACTTGTGTATGGGTACATACAAAACATTAGTTCAATAATCTGCACGACATCCAACGAATTAATTAATTAAGCAGGACACGAAGGACGTGGTGACTCAAGTTGAAAGAATGCTAACATCCTTATATGAAACATGAGCCGAACTTAACAATAGTTATTGTAAAAAGAAAGTTGTTAAAAATCGCACATAACTCACTAATTATGTACCTACATTAGACAGCTCACCTCAATCTCCTGGTATATTGACGTTTAAACATACATTTATTTTATTTATGTTGTTATATACATTGTACAATAAATAGTTACAACAATATCAACGAAAACTATTACGAAAGAAGAAAGGTCCTTCCGGATGGTAGTTACTACATTATTTAACAAAAAGTAGGGTTACACGTACTTTCAATAGGTTTTGACCTTCATTCCTATGTTGAGTACTAAAACTTATAACAATATTTACACAATAGAGATTTAAACAGGTCGTGAGAGCCT
>DWEE01003471.1:0-10477 GCA_018245755.1 Parelbella macleannani
TCTATTATAAAAAAGTCATAGAATAAATAATCCATTTAAAATATTATTAAATACAGATACAATTATACATGTAAACACAATCGATCACAGTCCATTACGAGAATACAAAGTGATTGATTAAGAGGAAACCATCAATTTACGACATATCAATGATATTTTTTGTAACCATTATAACACGCGTGTATATATATTTTTCAATTCGTAATTTTTTTTTCACCAACAGCGGCAATGGAACAACGTGGAGGATTTTATTTGAAACCAGACAAACCAAACCAAACTAGACAAGGGAAATAGTGTTGGTCGTGAGTGGCCACCACCGCTTGCAAACATTGACGAAATCGTAGTAGTTGGCGACGTACTGTTGGACTTGTAGAGTTACATATACATATGTCAACTCTACCAATAAAAAAACGCAGTTATAGAATTTCGATAACTCACCAGGATGGTTCTTACAAATTGCAGATACATGCTAAAAACTTCAATTTGACTACAGTGTTAAAAATGACGGGCTGACACTGTGTGTGTGTGTGTGTGTGTGCCTCTGAACCTCTCGTTTAACCTGAACTCTTCTCAGTAGTGGAGATAACCTTTATCCACTAACAGTTGAAAGATGGAAGGATTGATGACAATGATGATAATTATGATATTGATGATGATATTGCTAAAGACAATAATAACGATAAACTTCCCCATTCTTACAACCTGGAACTATTTAAGACAAGAATGAGTTGAGACTTTAGGCAAAAGTCCTACATCCTAGGCTGCATCTCGCTCATAATCGGGTAAGATGGTAATCCAACTAGCCTATGGCTGTTTAAAAATTTTACAGCATACCTTACACGTACAAAAGCAACGGTAGACACGTTTATATACGCGAAGACAGATTCTTCAATAGAATTATGTATACATATATGCAACACACTCCAGCAACGTGATCTACGATCAAAGTCAGACATAAAGGTCGCCGCAAGTGAAGCTCTAATATACATATAGGAAATCATATTACGTTATATTACAATATATCTTCTAAAGTAACGCTCGAGTGACCGCACACGTAGCTATAATACGCATCTCGTAGTCAAAATATATGCACGAATACGGCAAGAAATGTCACGATATAGCAAAATGTTCTATTGTACAGGTAATGGCCGCAGTTATATATTATAGCATAGCTACCGTCTCTGGCAATTTGGTAAAATATATTATAATATAGTAGAGTATATTAATATATAATATAGCTAAATCTGTGTCGACCTTCAACCTGTTAGGTCATCCTCGAGAGTGTAGGAAATGACGGCGTTAAATGGCAAGATAAAACAACTTATAATCATGATTTGCATACCGACGGGAACATGCAAAAAATCGCATGAGCACATGATATTGTTTTCCGTTCTCAAATTGTATTATTGAAAGCTATTGCCGTTAGTAATATGATCATCATCGTCGTCATTATAAGCCTGCTGAACATAGGCCTCTCCAATAACACGCCGCTGAGCTCGATCTTCAGCTGATCGCATCCAACCGCTGCCAGACACTGCGTATATCGCCACTCCACGTAGCTGAAGGGCGTCCTACGCTACGTTTGTCAAGACGCGATCTCCATTCCAGAACACGTAGACCTCAGTGATATGCATACCGTTAATTAATTTTAATTAAGTCCTCTGGTTTATGATTGACCGTTCAATGCCGGTTCCTGATATGGATGGAAAATAAATTGCAGAGACAATTGCGGATTCTGTGTGAGGCGCGCAATGTGATCTCATCGTAAAAACCCGAACGATGCAATTGGTATTGTGGTATTTTTAAAAGATAACGTTATTAAACGGACAGGCAAAAAGTTACTAGTTATTTTATATTTAACAATAGGCTCGTGCTCGACTATATTCTCACCAGATGGAAAGCGAGATGCAGCTTAAGATGTAGCAGAGTCGCCGGCAGGAACTTTCACTTTTTCGCGGTCTGTAGCTGAAACGAATGTTACTGTCCACTGCTGTCTACAGACATCTATAGCCGACCCCGAACAAAACATTTTTATTTAATTTTTCTAATAGTTCACACTGAATGACCAGGGACTAACGGCACGAAAATAATATGGCATCGTTTTACTACTAAACGCTTCATTTATATACACGATTAAATTGTGTATAATCAATATATTGTATTAGATTCGCGGATATGTGGAAGCTCAAGAACAAAAAATTTAGTTAGCTTTGAAACCAGTCAGGCTATCCCGAAACACAGATGTCTTAAACCGGTTCATAATTCTATCAAAGTTGTCCGTCGAACCGGATCCTTGCATATTGAAATTGAAATTTAAATCCTATTTCCTAGTGACATTTACAGTTAATTTATTATCTGTGCACCGAGACTCTAATAATATACGGTAAGGCAATAACGTATGACTACGGGTGTGTAATTTTCCTAGAAGCCATTGAAATCGAACGCAAGTCCACTTGCCTCAGTTCGTGATTCCATCGTAATATAAATAAACAAGTGACATTTAGTGCCATAAAACGTACAGCTAATGTCGGTTACACATTGACCGATCCGGTGACAAGTTTTGAAGGTAACACGACATGTAACACCAAGCCTGTAGCTCCCCGAAGGTGTAGACAGCGAAGTGCAATGTCCCACGATTCACCCGTTGTATTGTAAATCCCGTAGAATAGACGGTGAGTCCAATGTCACACACCGGACATAAGTCCAGTCAGGTAATATCGTCCGGACTCACAACAAGTACCTACTGTTTCTTCCAAGAGAAATTGTGGCTTAGAAGTTTTAGAAAGACTTATGATTAATTATCTCTTGGTTTATAATATTGAATGGTACTATGTTTAACACTAATTAATATACAAGTTCATAGCATCTTAGCCAATCACCTACGGCCTCTTTCCTCAAACATCCTAAAAATATACCTTTTACATTCGCCCACTTAAGAACCGCCCTTGTACACAATATACATACATTACTACATATTAAGAATAAACACAATCGTCCTCGGGCATTTCGAAGAACGAATAATGTTAACGACAGAAAATGTTATTGAACTGAATTAAATGGCTATGTGACATCGTAAATCATGATTTGTCATTATCTGCTGCACATAGACCTGCACTGCTGGACGTAGGGCTCCCATGAGCTCCATCGCATTATGTTCTTGACTTACCACATCCAGCTTCTGTTACATCCTCACACAGTTATAAACACAATTATATGTCTATGACATCGAAATGCTTTAAGCAAGAAAAAGCTTTTATAAACAATAATTGCAGTAGCAATTCGCATTAAAAAACGATACAACAACTGACTAATAAATCAATAAAATTTATATGAATTATACACGTTGCACAAACTCTTGAGTGCTTCAATATATTGGTAAAGATCAACGTTATCATCATGAAATTAAGGTTCAAAATTGCAATGCTGTACTATCGATTAAAAATATATTATGGCAAGCACTCGAAAATATTGCTCAAAAACAAGACATTATCAAAATTTTTCGGAGAATCGATCGTTAACTATTTATTGAGGTTCAAATGAACGTGTATTTAAATACATGTATGTATGTACATATGTAACTATTTATGTTTGTGTGTGTACACAAAGCTTTTAAGATTACGGCAGATACTTGTCGAGTTTTACAAATTGGTTTTAATCTTTATTGAAATATTTGATTTTGCCGATGCATGTGTAAAATTACTCGAACGAAAATATCTCATTAAATACCTACTTCGCATAACAAAATGAAGATAATGCAAATTGAAAATTTGAATTTGGAACACATTAAACACGGTCGTATATTTTACTCCTGCCAATATACGCCGTCATCTACCCGTTTTATCCCTTCATTGTTGGGTATAGGTCTTCTCTAACAATAAAAAGGAGAAGTTTTCAAATAATTATTTACAAATTATTGGATTGTTACTGTTTGTTAATCAAAACACAAAAAGGTAAAACGCCAAAACCGACGTTCTAAAACTAAGCCTGTATATTTCAAAATACTGATTGTACGATCCGGAAATACACTTAATGTTAAAAATATAAAAAACATGCTTCAGTCGTAGAATGGTGTAATAACAATACGACTATCTATAAAAACATGCAACCGTCTCGTTCCACGCGTAAATTACTCGGAAATAATAAATTGTAATTCAAAATGGCGCTTAATAGATTTTGACATTTATGAGATCTAAAGAGAGTTTCGTCAGGGCCGTTCGGATTTAATTGTACATGGAAAATATGATTTGTGTATACATCAATATCATTTGCAATAATTCACATTATATAATTTGGTCATTAAAAGAAATTATTATAAATAAAATCCTCTTTTGGTAATTCGCGCCATATTTTAATTGCAGACTGTCTTAAAAACATCGTCATTCTACTCGTATATGCAATGCGAATGTTTACAACGTAAAAATATTTTCAACACACAAAACCTGAAACCGTAAAACAATTGCACAAGGCAATGAAACAGACGCATTGGGAGGAAAATGATATTACACAAATACTAGAAATTTCACATCTCTATGTCAATAACGATTGCGTCTATTGCATCTGAACAGTGCAGCCTGAAAAAACTGCGATTATATGCAAATGCCTAACCTTGGAGTCTATTGTGTGGGAGAAAAATACAGAGCAAATGTCAAACAGAAATGGCATATTATCAAACTATAGATTATTTGTTTTCAACATTGTCTGCAACATCATTATGATACTGTTCGCTTTTTACTCTTGTTCTCGTTATAGCATTTGTACAAAAATCACCTTCCAAGCCACATCTAATCATGACAAAATGTTTATGAGTCAGCTGTTACAAAATTTTGCCGAATTAGCCAATATTTCTGCGCTGAGTCACAAAAATCATACCAGCCTAAGTAACACATTCTTGAAAATCTATCATTTGGGCCAAAATCCTAATTTTTTTTATAAATTTCAGTTTGAATAACATAAAAAAAATACTTTGGTCCATCCTATCATCGTCATCGTACCACCAATCCATTTATAATTCCACTGTTACATCTCTTAAAATGAAAAACGTAAGGCCGTAGTACAAGGTGGACAAGACATGATAAAGACAAATTATTTAATGAAGACATACGTGTTCACATTTTCAACGCTATTTCTACACGTTATTGAGTCTATGGATCTGTGTAACATCTTTATCAACCTGCTCATCTTAGAAAGCTATGTTTTGAAATAAAAGTGCATTTTAATTTGTATAAATTAGTATTGATTTTACAATGGTAGTACCAGTCGGGTGTTGCGCAAGGAGACGTTACGGAATTCTGTTCGTGCCTCGTTCGCTTGTCTAGTGTTTGTTCATCATTTTAGATGCTTTTGCAGTTTTCGGTAACTAATCGAGGCGAGGACAGGGCGCGACGACATTTATTTAAGAGAGGCTTATGTCCATTAGTGGATTGAGACGGGTTGTCGATAAAAACGAATCGCGATCTATTTTTAGCTTTAATATGAAAAGATGCATTACTGTTAATTTATTATCGAGTTACAATTTGATTATATTATATGTTAATTACTGTAATTATAAAGAGATTATGAGCATTATGAGAACACGGCAACAGGGCTCTCCAAAATTTACTCTAAGGCTTATGACATTTGCCAATTTGCATTTGGCCTGCGTGGCCGTCTATAGCACCAACCGTTCTTTTATTTCTGAGGGAATCCGTATCCAGCAGTGGAACGATAAAAGGACTAATGGTGATACTGTGTTTCTAAGCCCAGTACCAGCGTGCTGGATACATACCAAATACAGATAACTACGAGACTGTACCAGTTGCGCAGATGTCACTACTGTTCATGTCAACAGCTATCTAACAAACTCTTCAACCTTATCAGCACTCACTACGGTGCATTTCCCCTCAGCACGATAACGAAGAACGATACAAACGACTTTGCAACCTATATCAATGTAAATACAGTGCAAAGTGACCTGTATGTTCCATTACGTAGATAAATATACGCCTGGATGGGACGTAAAACAAACATGGCGGGATTGTTTGCACCTTTTATTTTCTTTTTTCCGTAATACCTGCATTCGGTCTTGTTTTTATCACAAGGACAGTTGTCAGTTACAGATGTTAAAGTGAAATAGAAACGGCTGTAAGCATTTTATTGGTTACCTTATATACATAATGTACTTTGATGACTGTAAAATAAGGTAGTAGCTGATTTATAAAAGTAGTAATTTATTGTACATACATATAGAAGAGTTATTATAGAAAAATATTCAAGCTCAGAAGTGAGGTTATTTATGAATATCATGAAACATACGTTCCTATATATGTATGACTATAACAAAGAAGTGAAATATAACATGATATTGCAAGTGCATAAAAAAGCCAACAGATTTCAGAAAATATTATTATTATTTCTCTGTAATGAGTTAGAAGCTCATGCAGAGATAATCTACATCCATAGATACTAAAAGTCAACTCTAATTTGACATTTGACATTTTGTCTCCATCTGACAGTTTACGAAAATCATCTGTCAAGAAAGCAGGGAATCTAACAGACCTACTTTGGTATAATGTGGTAGTTTTAAAACCGGCGAGCTTGTGTGGAGTGGTCGATGAATGTACATAGAAGAGGCACGTGAAGCCATCAAGCTTAGAGATACTTAGCCCTTGGTGTCCTCTGCCCTCTTCCTGCCCTAGCGTAATGATATAATAACAGAAATACATTCATATTATTGATCAAAAAGTCGCTAAAACCACAACAAAGACGTCAATACTGTTTGCTATATCACTTAAGGTTGAACGTGCTGTGCAAACAAACCACAATTTTCGTATGAACAAGTTGTGCAAACGAGACATAATCGTGATCCGCTAAGCGAAACGTTTGTGAAGTGATCAGGCAGTAATTAGACCCCTTTTGGGATTCCTCAATAGCTAATCCGTTGAGCAAACCGCCCACAGATAATTTAAATTTGCGCACTTCATTCTGTTTAGGCATCAAATGTTCATGTATACCACCATCATTGTCACATAGATATTACGTTCATCATCATTGTAGCTACAATAGGTGTCAGGCAATGGCTAGAAAATCCCCTCGCCCTCGCCCCTCTATGAACGCCATGGACCTTATCTATTCATATTGCCATTTCTTGTTTATTCGAGTATGATAAACAAATAAACGAACCAAATGTTCAATATGGAAGCGGTAAGATGTTTTAGTTTATTTTTCTTTTTATATTTAAGAAATATTATCTTCATATACTATAAAACCGCACAGAAGTTAACATTTCAAGTTCACACTCTGAACTTAAGGTGCGTTTCAAATCGCGTTACCTGCCCTCGAGTTCACATAGTATGTAGTACATCTTTAATATAAAACATCAGTCTCGGTAATAGGGAACCAAAACATCGTAAGGAAATCTGCATACCTTCTTCGTCAACTTCGTTATTGTTGCAGTATTCTACATACGTCAATGTCTTCTCATCATGAGGCTATTTATGGTCATAATCTACTACGCTAGTCGAGAGCGGATTGGCAGATTTTACACACATCTGATAACACTATACAGAACTATAAAAATATATAAATGTCGAAATAGCAGAATCCAAGGACGTTGAAAAAAAAAAACTTGTATATGTTTGTGACACTGATGATAATAAATTAGTGGAACCGAGTAAAAACTTTTAACTTATGTTCTCGAAACGTGAATCGAGCATTCGTGCATTGTCAACAGTCATCGCATCAATCAAACATGGCGGCGACCTTGGCCGGGTCACGGTACCGCGCGCGCTAATACGTGCGTGCGCGCGGCGCAGATGAAAGTTATTATTTCCTACCCACTAACCATATTTACGTAATCGTATTCGGATAAAAATACGGCAAGGCTGATGTTAAAATGTCCCGGAATAACTAAAAGGAAGGATGGTAACACGTTCCAAAAAAGGGATGTGGGAAAACAAAGTTGGTTCCATTCGAAGCACTTTTTAGTTTTTTTATGTATGCAAATAATATGTAAATGAAAAAT
Organism: Parelbella macleannani; assembly: GCA_018245755.1. NCBI lineage: Eukaryota > Metazoa > Arthropoda > Insecta > Lepidoptera > Hesperiidae > Parelbella > Parelbella macleannani. Next base: position 8,000 of record DWEE01003471.1, read on the forward strand.
AGAAATTGATAACAGACAGGTATAAAAATCGTTTTTAAAACATTTGTCCGTACACAGATATGACGTAGACGCGCAAATATTGAATATGGAACTTCTTGCTGGCTGGTACGATTGTGTAACAGGCTACTTCTCATAGTAAATTCTCGTAGGATCCAACTTACTTTACTGGATATGTCCTATTATGTAAAAAAATTGGATGGTAATATTTTAAAGCTGGCTACTAACAAACACCACCAGCAATAAATAACATGATGTAATGCAACGATAATATATGAACAACAAAAGCACTCGGTATTACCAAGAACAAAAATAGAAAAAACCGAATTGTACAACATATTTGTTTGCACGTCCAATTCAGCTACAACCTTTCTAGGAACCTCAATGACATGGCGGCTATTGAAATAAAAAAAAGCAACTAAGTGGATGTCGGAGAATTATAACTCCATAGCGATGTTGAAAGCCGCGTTATATGACTACATAAAAAATATATACATATGTACATTTTCCTACTGTCTATACATAATAATCTTTAATAATTGACAATTAATTGCATGGAATTTACACAATTTTGAGTATTCTTTTTATTTTTTCTATCTGTATAAGGTACTCTCTGCCCACCCTGCAGAAGCTAGCGTAATGATATAATAATAAAAGTAATGTAGTTATTAAAATCCCATTATACTTTTATTGGTTTTCATATCTCGCTAGCCAGTATTGGAAATGATTCTGTACCAAGATGTCGTGGATAGATGATAAATAAAAGTAGCTAGGATTCGTTGGGTTATCAACTTATGACCGGGGACAGTAGCGTGCATTAAGGGATCCCAAATATATAGAAAATATAAAAACTTGTATTTAGGAACTGATTACAGTAAATATAGCCATGTTTAATATATCGCTGGACGGGCAGAATAAAACCAAACGTACCAACGAGGAAAATCATATTTCCACGAAACCGCGCTGTTTTATGAAAAAACCTTGGTCGTGCGATTTTTTTTCCTATTATGAAAATAATTTTTTTTCTGACGTTTCAGGGAATTGTGACAGCGTGTCCTGTTTGTTTGTTTACCTTGCACGTATTACACTGCCTACTACAATCTTAACTGTACGTGACATTATACATATAGGTACCTATATTTTTACAACTTTACTAACGCAAAAAATATAATACCAATGTAGTTGTCTCTCCCTCCTTTTTTCTCGGTCTGTTACGTGTTTGCGTTAAAACTGCTGAAGCGACATTGGTGAAACCAAGTATTGAGATAGCTTGGTCTGTGAGAAAGGAAATAAATTAAGCGCGGGTTCTGAATCAGCCCTTCGTCATCAACAAATGTTATGAATGACATGAAACAAATAATTTTTTTCTCAGAGCAGAGACCGAAGCGTTACTTACGTACATATGGATGTTATATACAAATATATAGATTACACCTATCGTTAAGCAAAACGATTGATTTTGGCTCATTAATATAATGGGGTGTATCATAATATTAATGATGTGTATTGTCAGCTTGATAACTAATAAGGCTTCCCACAGACACCTCCACACCTTTCTTGGAGTGTATACACAGACGTGGAGGAGGGAAGCCCCTGACTCAGACACAATCGTAACATTTAATTATTTATTTTTTGATTACTCACACTCATAATCTTTGTTATATTTATATTATATACTAAAAGGATTCAGAACTAAAGTATCGTTAATCAGAAATATCTATTGTAGTTTTATTTTTTCTCCAAGAGCTTCAGCGCAAATATTTTGCTTTGTCACATAAGCCCTTTCGTTTCTGACTGTGTAAAACAATATTTGTTCAAGACATAAATAGCTGAGCACACAAACTATATGGATTACGAAGAAAACGATTAATGTATCGAACTCAATACATTTAACTCGCTTTTATACTGTTTCCCCTCACAATTATTCTTCTTGTGATATATTGTTGCCACTCAATGCCACGGTTTTCTTTAAACATACTGGTGAAAGGATCCTTCGAAGATGGTAACACTATGACTGAATGTGGCAAATCACTAATTATGGCACTAAGATGCCGTATACATGCTGTTCAATGGAATAAATTACTTCAGAAAATATATTTTTTTCTAAAATATTCATCGTGATAAAATTTTGTATTGGGGCAATTCGCGCATATTTTTACAGAATTACCTGAGCAATCATAAACCTATCCGAGCTCCTTTCTCAAGAGATCCCGTCGATCGCAGCGGAAATATTATAATCTTTTATATACATATATTGGTACATACCTACGAATAGTTTAATAGTAAAATTCGGCTTATCTACAAAATCATGTATACTTACAATAGTCCTATCTCCAAGACTATTCAACCAGCATCTAAATTATATCATCCCCAAAGCCTACCGTATGCTAGGCTTCATACTAAGAGTTAGTAAGAATTTCAAACATAGTTCAACACTCACACTTTTATTTAATTCATATGTAAGGTCTCTGCTAGAGTATG
>DWEE01003472.1:0-10474 GCA_018245755.1 Parelbella macleannani
AAGCTTTGTATATGTTTTTAGGTATATTGTGTATTGCTAGCAATGAAGAAAATCCTAATGGAGTAGGCAGAGTAGTGTAGAGTAATGTATAAATACTAAAGTTAGTCTTATCGGTGAAGCAACAGTTTATGATGAAAAACACTTTTGCTTGGTGCCACTTCTTAAATGCCTCCATACTTTTCCGGTTAAACAGTATTAAGTTATTTTACATCAGAAAACATATTTGAATGATAATTTGTACTTACTACCTCCATGTATAACTCAACAATGAATTGTAAAATTTGAACAATTTGCTTGCAGTTGCAAAATAAGTAAACATTAATATTTCTATCACAACTCATTTTTACTAGGTCATTTCAATTTGCAATTACTGCCAGTTAGCTTATTTTTAAATATGCAATTGTAGAAATGTTACAAAAAGTAATATTTGCCTGATATTTGTTAACTTGTTTGTGAAAATTAGTCCACAAGAAATTGTAACTACTGTATTTTTTTAGAGATATAAACATTTTTGCTTTGCAACAAAGACTTCATTCATTTCACTGTTATATTTTCATTATACATATGAAACTGAAATGTAAACATCTTTGTAATATCCTATTGCAGTGCACTGATAATCATGAGGCTCGACTTAATTGTGTGTTGTGTTGAAGACCTATGTGATACTTCATTCATGAAAAACAAAATTGTATAAAAAGTTGTACAGGATGATTTGGTTAACTATTGGACATTTCTGTAATAGATAATTTTTTGTTGCCATAGCTCGCTGTCTCAGGCAAGCAGGTAGGTCCAGTCCGTGCCCTCGATGTTGTGTATGGGAATGCATTAGGTAACTGGATGTTGTTGTGGACAGTAGCGGCTCACGCGCACGCGCACGCGGCGGCGGCGGCCGCGTCGGCGTACGACGCGAGTAAGAGCGCGTACTACCAGCAGGCCGCGGCCGCGTACCCCGCGGCCGCACCGCCACAGCCGCAACCCACGTACGACGCGGCCGCCGCCAAGCCCGCCTACTCTACCCCCGCCACCTACGCGCAGGTCGGTCCGCACTACTCCTACACACAGGTTTGGATCACATTTAGTTTGCTACTCATCGCACTCCTTACATCCGGAGCCTACTTGGACTTTACTCATGGCATTGCTGTTTGCTCAACCCGTAAGTAACTTTTCATATTGTCACTGTGCATTTTTTTTCTATGTGGGTAAAAAGCCAAATATGCTCTGTAGATGTATTTGTATTTTATGTGTTGTACATTTTACATGGCCTTACTTTTGCCCTAGTTTTGCTGTTGAATACTGCCCTTTTTTTTCTTTTGTCAAAAGAAAACATTGGGTATGTCGCTGGTAATATTTTTTATCATAGAGGACTTTTTGTTGCATTTTGTTTTTAATTTTTTTTTTAAGTATCAGTAGTCATGTGAGATGTATGTTTATTCCTTAATATGTCTTAGTATGTAGATGTTATATTAGAATAAAGTTCTAAAGCTGTTTAATTTTGTCAAGTGTTATATGAATGGACCAAAACTGCAAACGGTTTTCATCTTTAAAGGAGACAACGCTCCGGCGCTTTCCGATGTTAGAAATGGCCACATGCAGTGGTGACCATTTACCGTCAGATGGCTACAAAATTGTGTGCCTGTGTGGTTGGTTAAATCAGAAAAATAGTGCTGTAGATACCACTTGAGTTGTAAACAGCCATATTTCTGCTACAAGCAGCAGATCATGCTGTCTAAATGTAATGTTCCATTCGACAAATAAAATATTGGTTATTGCATACAAGTTAAAGCTTCAGTAAAACAACAGATTAATCTATGGAATGTTTTATAATATATGAGACATTGTGAAAATAGTATCAAAAAACTGTTTTACGTAATAATGCGGCGTGCAGAAAAAATATCCTGCAAAAAATCTGTATTGACAAAGCGCTGAAAATGTTATCTATCGGGAACATCGACGTCATTACGGCGTAGTGGCGCTCTCGAGCGGCGCGGCCCTTGGGGACGTGCTCAATGGCGTGTCGTGCCGCCGCCGAGAGCCGATGGGCCGATAAAGGTGGACTGGACAACCGGCCTCTGCGACTACGATATGTAACAGAGGCTCCCCCGCCAGCCTCAGTCGACTCCGCTGGTATTTCTGCGAACGTTCTAAACTCGACGATGTATGAACACATTTAGAATATGTAAAGTGGGATATGTTCTTATTCATTGTTTTGCGATTCGTGGTAGCCTAAATGTTTTCAGTGCTGTGAATAGTGACTTAATAATTCAAGTCGAATTTCAATGATCACGATAACGGCAACACCGCGTTGTGGAAACTTGTCTTCTTCAAGTGGAAACACACGAAAACTTCTTGGTATGAATTGGCGGAAATGAATATGCGTGTTTGTATACAAAAGTATGGATGTAGGTATGTTAGCTTCGGTATGGCGCCAGTGTTTAGTTAGGTCTTGCAGAAGATGGACGTGAGATTTAAGTGTGTATAAATTAATGCAAGTATGCCTGTGTTGTTGTATATGAGTATAGTACATGTGTACTCATATAACATCTGACAGTAAGGCATAGCGTCAGTTAGTCGTTCCAGTGGAATATGAGAGTGCAATGATGGGCAGTGGCGTCGGGGTGCTGTGAGTGGGTCAGGCATATCGTAGCGCATCGGTCGTGATGTGAACGTAAGAGGGGTGCGACGTGAAGTGTTAGGTGTCGGTGTTGCAGGGCGGAGCGCGCGCGGGCGGCGGCGCTAAGGCGGCGGCCTACGGCGGCGTGTACACTGCCACCACGGCCGCCGCCTCCTACCCCTCGCAGGCCTACTCCGCGCCCGCCGCGCAGCCCGCCAAGCGTGAGTTCAGCCACATATACATACATACACAAACGCAATTACACTAGTAGAAATTATTAACATATACTTACATATTACAAAAAACAGCGTTTCCAAATAAAACTACTTCGTTAGCAGGCTGGTACAAGTGCGATTGCTGTTCGAGACATCCTGGTGTCGGGTACGATTGGATATTTTTAACTTAAATTTTCTAGTAGTGACTCGGGAGTCTCTGTCTGTGTCTAAGCTAAATTACTTTTAATATATATTATGGGAACTAAAATTCTCTTATTCTTTTAAATACATTTGAGAACTTTGAGAAATTCTTTAAAAGAAATTCGTTTAAAAAGAACTAAAAGGTTATTTAGCATACTGGTAATGTGTACTAGCTGTGAGCACCGTAAAACTGACATGCACACTCTCAGACGAAGAAACATTTTTATTTGTTTTGTTTACAAATTGTTAGATCTAGTTAAAGTATACACTAGCTAGGGAATAGTTGCAGGGGTGGCGGCAGGCGGTACTGCCACTCAGTGTTTCACTCAGTTGCATAAAGACGTAAAATTGAGCTAAATTTAAAATAAATATTCTGTAAGGGGCCCCTTCACATTAATGTTTCTTCAGCGTAGGCGTTCGTTGAAAGCATACGCAAACGTGATTACGTGACATGGAGGACACAGTTCGTCAGCAGTGTCGAGAATTGTTATATGTATACTTTTACATTTGCTTTGACTTGAGAATTCAATATTTTCCAACGTGTCGAACGGCTACCAGCAACTGCTTGTGAAGGGCTTCTAATATAGTTTTATTTATGTTAGCATAACTATTATTTTTTGGGATATTCGTGTTTTATAAAAAAAAACAATGACGAAATTATTTATACATACATCAAAAATCAATCTTTACACAAATATGTAAAATTTGCCTATTTGTATGTTTATTCCTAAATTTTTTATCATTTAAGCAGATATAAACACGCTAATGCTAAGGGTTATAATAGGGGTCCATTGAAGTTAATGTACTCTTACCATAATTCTCGATATTGTATAATAGTCATGCTTCATAAAACACAATGATCAATTTAGTTGTTTGTCACAAATTCGATTTATACACAATGATCTAGATAAAATCTGCCTCGTTGTGTTCAACTTGGGAATATTGTTCTAATAACACATTTTGAATAACCCATTGCTCGTTAATTTTTTACTCGAAGACACATAATTACTACACAATCGTTCATCTCTTATTAACTCTTCAGTATTTGATTCAGTAATATTATGAGTAACTTTTGAAGATTGCTTACCAGATTTCAAGCTATTCTGATATGAAATTTCTATACAAACCGTTTCAGCTATTTTGACGTGGAAACGAACAAACAGACTTTATTTTCGCACCAATTGTATTTTCGTTTTCCGTTTGTCTATATTAGGATTAAATGGTTTGTTGGTGTTTTTTCTAACAACGCGGTAACCATCGATCATCATCATAGTCAGCCTCTTGATGTCCATTGGTGGACATAGACCTCCCCTAATCGACGCCAGTCCGTCTGGTCCTGAGTCTTCCGAAACAGCAACTTCCCGCTGTTTTTTCCCGATCGTCAGATCACCTAGTAGGAGGACGACCTACGCTCCTTTTACAGAGACATAGTCGCCACTCGATGACCAGTCTTCCTCATCGGTTGTCGGTCACTCGAGCAATGTGGCCTGCCCATTGCCACTTCAATTTACTAAATTTGAGAGCTATATCGGTGTCCTTGGTTCGTCCACGGATTGCACCGTTTCGGATTTTGTCACGTAGAGAATCTCCGAGCATAGCTCCCTCCATAGCTCGTTGATCGACTTCGAATTTGTGTATGAAGATCACAGAATAGGACCACGTCTCGTCACCGTATGTCATCACTGGTACCATTTACTTAATTTAATCTGCAATGTGATGTTTACATCACATGTTCATTGGCGCAATTGTTATCATCATCTAAATGGTCATATAACGCATACATATTTTCATTACAATAGACACTTATCATTATAAATATGTATATATATTTGGACATACATGACACAAAACGGTCGGCGCGAGGTGCAAGCAGAAGTCGCGACCTACAGTCGAGGGCCGCGCCACTTAGCCCCATCCTCCCCGCGTCTAAATATAGTCACAGGCTCCATTGTGCCATCTTTTGTATGGAATCTCTCCAGTTGCGACGGGACTTTCACTGTAGTGTACACTTTAATATTATACTCGTCACACTTCTCTGTTGATTATAGCGTTTCACTAACGATGTATTTTTTTTCGATTTGTATATATTTAGCAATAACTTTGTTCTTAAAGTAGACACTCATTACAATACAGCTCTTTTATTAGAATACACCAACGATTCTTTATTTGAAATATAACAACTGTTATTAACTCTTCAAAATTTCGCAAAATGCTTAGATTATTGTCGTTTATATTAAATTAAAATAACTCTCTTTTACCTTTATACAAAAAGCTAGCAAAAACACACGTTACCCAATGTTACGCGTGTGGCACTATGAGTCACCTGAGACCTGCATCTGAGCATCCTTATTGTGTTGTGTGGTAGAGACGGCCACAGAGGTATCATAATTCGTTCGTTTGTCTCACAGCTTTGTACAACGCAGCCACCATGTACGTGGCGCAGCAGAATAAAACCGCGGGTGGCGGGTGAGTTGATACACTTCAATTTGTCAATTTGCTTGTTATGGTTTAAAATAACTTATGCTGTCATAGATATCGGTATAAAATGTATGAAAATAGATTTTTATCGAAGAAATGAAACTTTAAAAAACAGCTTCTGAAGTGGTCAAGCACATAAAGCAAGTAGTTTTGGGTTCGATCCCCGGGTCAGACGGTCAGTTATTAGGTTAATAACTTGAAATTCCCAACTGTACTTCAAGTCTGGATTTATGCCCGGTATATGTCAAGAGGACTAGTTTATCTCATTGGATATATAACATAACTGGTGCAAATTGGGAGTAGACTGGTAGTAAAAGGAAACTAGTACATAAGAAAGTAACATTTTATGTACAGCATACGAGGTGCATAAATAATATAAGATATACCGTGAAATGAACGCTTACTGTAAACCCGTGGCTTGTGCAGTAGATTGACGTCGACTAGCCCGGCTAGTGTGCTCATCCCATGTCACTCTTTAGCCCATTGATGAGTGTGGTTGTGCAAAGCAGTGGGTGGAAGAATTACAACAAGAGCGGCGTGGGCGCCGGCCAACAGCGCCGCCCTAAGCCGCCGCCTAAGGCGCAGCAACTGCACTATTGCGATGTGTGCCGTATATCGTGTGCGGGCCCACAGGTCAGTGCACACATATTATTTGCATTATTTTGTTCTGTATATTGGGTCTTATACCCAATCACGCATCATTTTAGAAATGTCTAACATAAACTTTTCATGTTTTGTTACTTACATATTTTTATTATTTAGAATTGATTTCTAAGTTATAAAATGAATTCTTAACAATACTGAAATAAGGCCCAACTTAACTCCAAAGCTAATAATTAAGTAGGAAAAATACGCGAAACAAAGATAAAGTGTATAAAGGTTTCTTCCGCAGACGTATAAGGAGCATCTGGAGGGGCAGAAGCACAAGAAGAAGGAGGCTGCGGTGAAGCTGGCGGCGGCGGGTGGAGGCGCGGGGAGCGGCGGCGCGGGCGGCGCGGGGCGCGCGTGCGGCGGCTCGGCGCTGCGCTGCGAGCTGTGCGACGTCACGTGCACGGGCGCCGACGCGTACGCGGCGCACGTGCGCGGCATCAAGCACCAGAAGGTCGTCAAGCTCCACACCATGCTCGGCAAGCCCATCCCCTCCACCGAGCCCACCAAGCTCGCCACCGGTCTGTACACACGCTCACACTTTACACTCATATGTATCGTTTAGAATCTTTTAAAATTATACATATCCTTGTGCTAACATGCAAATTTTGGACCCCTGTTATACACTGCTGTGTATTTGCCCGACAGGTGTCACAGAAGGGTTCCTGGTTAAGTAGCCAATATAACATTTATTCTTTAAAAGTGTTTTCTATCGCACTCATAATCTTGAAGAGTATCGACTTATTTGTGGTCATTGAATATTATATCCGAAATGTGTTTTTTTATATTATTTTGCTTTTTTAATAATTTTGTTACTTTGACGTGTACACAGTTAAGAAAATATTTTGGTTATGGAGCTTCTGATTCGCTTGTAAAATTATACATAATTGTAATTGAATTTTTTTCATATCCATGCATTGTAAATTTAACATTCTTTCGATCCGTTGGCATTAATAATCACAACTTCTGTTGTTAGCTTCGCAATGCATCAAAAAAACTTGTATATTATTATGTATGGAACATGATATCCACGGCGTGAGTATGAGTAGCCGCCAGCCGCACGCCACCCGCGCGGCCCCCCGCGGTCTCCGGCATACCTGTATTGCGCGACGACTCGGCTGTTCACTATTTGAGAAAAGTCAAATTTCCCTTCCATATCATGAGCATTACGAATATTATGATGATCTCTTACGAGCATTCGGTACAGATATGTGTGCGTCGCAGGCCAGTCCTTGCAACGAGATGTTGACCGTTGGTTCTCGAATATATTGGCGAGCAGTAGGAAGCATCCGTAACTAAATGTACAATGGTAGCAATAGATTTCCGATGCACGGAATCCTCTTGTACTTTGGATGGTACACTCTGTTCCATTCTTTGTGACTCGTCCCATGAGATGCATGTAGCACGCTCCTGATAGTCTGGTTGAGTGCTAGAAGTGCTCGCGGTCGTGCACGGAGCGTCTGAGGGAGAATTTGAGTTTTTGGTTGTACTAGCCGATAAGACGGTGGCGGGAGCGCCGATGGTCGCATTCGTGTCGCGCGGGGGGCTCCGCACGGTGGGCTGCTCTGACGTGCGTCGCTCCGCTGCAGAGAAAGACAAGGAAGGCGAGGAGAAGGAGGAGGAGGCCGAGGGCGAACCCGAGGTGCAGCCGGTGGGGCAGGACTACATCGAGGAGATCCGCGGCGACGACGGCAAGGCGCTCAGCTTCAACTGTAAGCTGTGCGACTGCAAGTTCAACGACCCCAACGCCAAGGAGATGCACATGAAGGGCCGTCGCCATCGCCTCCAGTACAAGAAGAAAGTGAGTCTTTACTGCAATATGAGCTAGAGAAATACATTATTTTATATATGTGCCTTTTTTAAATGACTACAGGATTTAGTTCATTATAATATTCGAATTATCCTTACTTATCACCATCCAATGATTACTTAGTAAAAGGTTTGAGGCAATCGCAGAATCGTGGTGGCCTCACGGCTGCCAACTGTTCAGTGATCGTCAAATGATTACAAGGCATGATGAGGATGATCAGCATAATTATATCCTTTTTATTGGTTATACTGGTTAGTTTGAAAACGCATCAAGATCGATTTTTGTTTACATCGTAGGTGCAACCAGATTTAGAAGTGAAAGTCAAACCCTCAATGCACCAGAGAAAATTGGCCGAAGCCAAGGCTCAGCGAATGTCGCGGGATGACATGTGGTCTCGTAGACGTATGCACGATGTAAGTATATATTTAAATGGTCCGAATTAATTATGGGAAGTCTACTATCAATACTCTATTAGACCATGAATCCCTTGATTGAGTGCCCAAAAACAATAATTATAACTGGTTTAATTGATTGACAAAATTGAATTATTTTGACTTTTTACATATATTGCACGTACATAAGATAAAACCTTATTAAAATTTTGCTTTAAGCTTAGGAAAATTTTAATAAGTATTTCAAACTTTTTGGACAGGTAAGTTAAAGTATTAATAGTCCCGTGTAGTCGTATAGCAACATTGTCCATGATATCCCCCGCTGGTACCGTTGTGGCAGGGCGAGGAGGAGGAGCGCGTGTACTGGGAGGGCGGCGCCGACGCGTGGTGGCCGCGCGGCCCGCTGCCGCCGCACCTGCACCACCACCACCAGCACCAGCATCAGCACCACGTACGTACACATACACGCACACACACACATACATATTGGTGTTTTTACTATTCCCTCGCGAGTAAGGTCACATCTGTGGCTGCTGTTTAAAACAACCTGTTGTATGTACAACTACAGGCAGGTTCATCAATTTAGATCTACCATCTAGAACTTGAAATATCTATTCTTGTTTAGAAGTGTGTATATAAATAGTTAAGCTGCCATATCGAATTTTGATAAAATCAAATGGCAAGAATGACCAATATTGTTCAAATCTCATTATTTTCAGTTGACAATTTATTTTGCATTTGCATCAAATTTTAAAATCTCAATAATATTATACAGTAATGACAATTTGTGTAGTCAATTTCCATGTTGATTTAGTTGTAAATATAATAAAATGGTATAAAACACCAGCTTACCTATAATAATGTTGTGAACTGTTTAAAACGTAACATCACGCCCGTAATCTCCGAAGGGGTAGGCTCTGCCTGTGTGGGAGTATAGTATACCCACACGTTTCACCATTACGGTTAAGTCTCATGGAATAAGTGGTGAGCCTATTGCCATACACCAGGCACAATTCCAGACTCCGAGACACTACTAAAAATTCTAATTTAGAATAATCCAATAGTACCCGACCTGAGATTTGAACCCAGGACCTCCCCGTCAGCAGTCGCACTTGTTACCCCTCCACCCACGATCAGTCAATCATTCAAAAACACGAAACTGCGTTGATTGTTCAAATCCTAATTATTCTGAAAGCAGGTGCAATTCTATAGATCTGAACTTCAGTATATATATACTCTCATTATCCAGCTAAGCTCATGTACAATTTACCTTCCATGGAAACATTAATCTATTTATATAAAAGTTGAGCAAATTGATAACAAATCTTAAATGATTGTAATACATGGAAGTGCACTAATTTAAATAAATGTGTATTGATCATTTTATTTATTGGTCAAATATATTGCATTTTTAAACAAAATTCAAAACTAGCCATAAAAAAGGTTTTTTTTTTTTAACTTATTGTACGAAGCATGTGTGTCGAATTCAATGTGACATTAGAACGGTAGTGGTGTATTTTATGTGTACTGTGGTGTGAGGTCCGAGATGAGTGGGGTGTGTGGGCGCAGGGCATGGGCATGGGCTACGGGCCGGTGGGGCGGCGGCCCGAAACGTCGGACGACCGGCACGTGCTGGCCAAGCACGCCGACATCTACCCCGGCGACGCGCAGCTGCAGGACATCCAGCGCGCCGTCTCGCACACCGAGAAGGCGCTCAAGTCGCTCTCCGACGCGCTCGCCGACCAGGCCCGCCCCAAGGTACGCACCGACGTGCCACATCCGCCATTCTTCATTGTCCCCTTTTTATATTATCAAAACCTTTACTGCCTCAACAACCATTCTAATGCAATTTGCGTCGTACCATCTTTTTTGTCCAGACCATCTATAAGTTCAAATGATCCTTGCTATGTCCCATGTTTACTGGGGCTGTGTAAAATGAATATATTTTAAGTAATACTTAAGACCAGGAGCCACTGCTACGGTTGCACTTTCCGTTTACAAAAAAAGTGTTACAAAAGACTACGAGTCTTTTGTAACACTTTTTCACAGCCTATTCTTGTATAATAAACATCCAAGGAACTTAGTCTGTTAATAACATCACGGCTGTAATCCCTGAAGA
>DWEE01003473.1:0-10473 GCA_018245755.1 Parelbella macleannani
TAGTCGAAGAATAGTTTGTAAAAATATATATGTAAAAATATCATTATATGTACCTACATGGTTTATCAATTCTCCGGTTACCGTAGCACAGACTCCGTTTAAAACTATCGCATGTGGGAGGTGACCCAAAATACTTATTGATTTATAAATAAATACATATGTGTGTAGCATTTAAATAATACAATCCGTTACAGCATCACGACAGGCTGCTGAGTTCGGATTAGTAAAGTTTAATATTCCTAATATTACATAACTGAGGTTGAATTAACTATGTACAATATATGTATGTATACATATGTCCACATATAATGACCTGCGTTTGTCACAGGCGGAGAGCGTACAACATCATATATTAATCGTCTAATAGTTGAGGAAACGATCTTGATTGTGCAAATTTCTGCGCTTTACGGTCGTCAAGGATGGAGCTATTATATGTAGTGATATATTGTGCAAATTATCACAGACGGTAGCTATGCTATAATATATTATATCTTTGCGGTCATTATCTGTATAATAATATTTCTTGTTTCACCGAGATTTGGCCTGTTATACCAGTTCACATATTTTGCCGACCAAAAAATAGATATATTATCGCATGCATATAGTATAGCTAAGCGTGCTGTCACTAGAGCGTTAGATGTAATATATCATCAAACGGCTTGCTATAATAGCCTCTTGTCGTTTATAGTACCGTCTGTAAGGAATTTTATGTTATTTTCAATTTCTATAAATGGGCATTACGCCGCGTAAATATTAAAAACAATTAATAATGATTAATAGGTAAATGATAAATCTCACGAAGAATTTACTATATGCAAGGGAAACATACTGACGGTGTGCTTTAGGACCGGCTTGATGTCATACGGGACAGTTTAGTTTTGTTGCGGGCGTTGACATTAAATTTATGAATAACAAAATCGAAATCCTTTCATTATAATCTTGGGGTAGCACCCTAAGGCTCACCTCTTTGCAAAGATAAGCGGTTTAATATTAAATATCCATGCTGTTACGGTGAAAGTAATCCTCGTTAGAAAAGCTGAATTGAGTAAGAATGTAGGCTGTTGTTAAGAGGTATAAAATCTGTGAACCCGCATTTGACCAGCGTGGCACAGTATAGTCTTAACACTTGTTATTCTGCGAGAAGACTAGTAAGACAAGATAGGAACGATAAAAGGGTTGATGGTGACATTGAATTAAGGAATTGGTCTGTACTGTGCATCAAAATATAAGCCGTTTGTTATGTATGAAATCATACTTTTTTATATATAATACCTACTTTAAAACCAAAATTCAGATTTTTATTGACATTTATGTTTTTTTTATTATTAGACACTGTTTTCATTAGTATTTTGCAAATTCATATTTACAACCTAATTGTTTTTGGGTATCATACATAACCATTCTGTATAAAACTAAATGAATTAAGTTTTATTACTTATTTTGAAACGATTCATGTTAATAAATAAATATTTGCAATCATAAACAATAGGTCGCAAGTCTAGTTCAATTATAGATAAAATAGACTTCCCCAAAATAATGCTTTTTCAATTAACCAAAACTATTAAAACGTGACTGGGATCGTTTCAACCGTCAATAGATAGCGCAGCTGTACATCGGGGGAACGTACTGGGACTTATCTAATCGATGAGCGATGGTTTCAGTGCAAACATCAATTTATAAATAAATGTTATATACATTACAAATCATAGTAGTACCTTACAATAGTTACGTTATACATACATACATACGTCCCATCATGGAATAGGAGGTGAGCCTGTTGCCAATATTATACACATTTAACAAGTCAATACTGCTATTAAATGCAATATTTTTATATAAGCATATAGCAAGTTCCTGCATAGCAACTGAATCGTTAATTTACATGTTAATTATATCGGTGGAACTCTTGGTACTGTTCCAACTGAAAGTAATTTATTGTGAACATATGAAATATATAATTTGCGTATGACTCAAAAATGTTTGAAGAACTAAACAGATATAGTATGCGAATGTTGATGTATGCAGGTGCTGAGATGGACCAAGAATCACCTGTCTTGACCAAATAAATACTGGCTGATGATGGAGTCGATAATGTCTAAAGCTGCAGTTATTAGCTGGAGGTAGGTAGAGTATGACAAGAATGATAAAGGTAGAAAAAGCACGTGAAGTCTTTAAATATATAAGATATTTCGCAATCGGTGCGATGTGCCTACCCCATATGGGACTTGGCTTGACGATATAATAATAATATTTTTAGCGTACGTTTTCAGCATATGAGTAACATGCACATAATTGTTTTTATTTTAATTGTAAGTCATATAGATGAATCCTTTAGTAAAAGAGCTTCAGAATATGCACAACCGCACTCAACGTTTTGTGAAAGCGAGCACTTTATTATGTTTCAACTCAGGGCGTATGACTGACTACTGACACTTGAAGATTTTCCACTCAGTATTGAAAGAGAGTACGACCTTCTCTAGTCCACAAAATACGTGATGCAGTCAAAAATAAAATTATTTGACCAATTTTATTATTAATAATAATAATAATAGAAACGTGGAGATATACTACACCCATCTGCCTACCCCTTCGGAGATTACAGGCGTGATTTTACGTTTTGTTTTTGTTACGTTATTCAATAATGTCAACACATTTTAGCCTTCATATAAAACATGTGTAATTCGTACAGAATCATCCTGTATATTTCGTACAGTCCCTATCCCTTATTATACCGCTTCGGCGAAGTACAGGCGTAATGTTATGTTACAGACACTTTTGGCTATTTTGAAAGTAATAAATATTTAGTAAACGTCTTTGAATTATTTTATATATGTAGATATCTATTCGCTATAATTATTTACCGGTCTGGCAGACGATTTAATTAACTTTCATAGCGCTTCATTCCAATACTTCTCGACGCTTCGTACTGCAACTAATGTAATTTTGATTATTTAGCAGTCACTTCTAATAAACTATTCTGTCCTTTTAACTTGGACTTATTTAGTGGCATGTATATAAAAAATTCAAATTACTTAAATTAATTTGATCAAAGCTTGCTAATATTTTTTATTTCTTATCTTTATATTATTTATAACTTAGCCTAGATATGTACATATATCTCCGCTCTGCCGGTATCATTATTAAAAACGGGCACAGAGATGTCTCTTCACATATTAATATATCCTCACTATATGATACTAGTATTTGCTGACCACAAAGACTGAAAAATATAAATAAAATTTATTATAATCAACGCGACATGCAACTATGCGACGTACTAACATATGTTATAGCAACCTTATTACTACTTACGTGTCCGTTCCATGCAAATGTTTGTAGCGGGCAGTTTTATATTTAACGAGCGGTTAGCAAACATCTCAACGGGAAACAGATAGCTTGAAACTGTTTAAATAAAAACAGAATAACTTTTTCCGTAACAATAACATACTCGTGTCTTATTGTTCACATAATGTACTCACATTCATGTTTTCCAGCCGCGTACGTCATCAAACAGCCAACACACATCCGTTGCCAATCATTCTGATGATAACGTTGGTAAGTTGGTAGCGCACGAACGGTTCGAAACGTGTTTTGATATGCGTTTTGGCAAACGGTTGTAAAAACTTTTGCCGCATAGCAAAACGAATGGAAAGGATAACCTTGCTAGTGGAGCTAGGCGCATAGGCCGTAGGCGAGGCGGCGAGTGTTGGAGAACCGTGAAGTAGGCAGCGGTGCGACGTCGACGGATTCTCAAGTGTTTCTTTCACGATGAAGACGGCGCGCGTGCACGAGTAGCGGCCAGCGGCGCCTCACTCGATTAGAGTTGCCACTTTCGCGTTGCGCGGTTAAAAAAAAATGTTTAACGCCTCGCATCATAGACACCCACTATCGAACAATATTGACGCGCTGTTGCCAATATTAATTATGTCTAAATAATTCCCAGTAGTCGCCCTAAAATGGGAACGAGCGATTAAAATATTATTGTATCTTAACCTTAATTCGTCATTATCCTGTCTCGGTCGCTGCGAGACAGAGACCAACCGTGAGGGCTTTCTGCCTACTATCCCCAAGCTGGATAGCACCTCACCATCTCCATGTTATCATTTAGTGTTGTCTGAAATTCTCTTACAATTATCTTTTATCAGAAAACTAAGTTGGCGCTAAAACATATTAATACTTCCAGGACATTCTGTTCTCTGTGGAATCGGAAGGGATTTTGGAAAGTTATCGACTTCTAGTCATGCTAAGGGTGACCGAAGATTTTTATGTGGTTTAATATTCCTAAAATCCATATCATGGATTCCGGCGGCAAGACCGTGCAAGTGGGTGCATTAGCACCTCCACCCACTATCTTGAAAGAAAATACACAAAAACATATTAAGAAATGTTTTATGGGCCACTCTTTATATCAATATGCTTAAATACCCAAGCGATATTTATTTGATGTCGACTTAAATAACATTACATAAATGACTACTACTAGATACTTATAATCATAAGCATGCACTATTATAGATTATATATTTTTATATTAGATAATAATACAGCATATGTTTAACAAAACAATGAGATAATAAGAAAAAATATTTTATTATTAAACAGTGTAATGTGTAGATGCACTACCCTAAAAATAATCCTGACGACGCTCTAGCTCGATAACAATTGAGTTTTCCATTCCGTGCCCACACACTCCGTCTGCCTAATTTCCTGACACTTAAAGTATACGTGTGGGATATAACGGCTTCAAGCCGATCTGCCTTCAGCAGATCAATTACGCTCACGCAAAACACTAATTGATACCAATTATCGTGAAAATCTTACAAGAACGTATACAATCAGATTATTCAGCATAAATGAAGCTTGTTAACTTGGTTTGCCTGACGCAAATAAAACCGATATTTTGTAAATATTGCGTTCTCTTGTCCTGTTGTACTGGATTCTAATACAACATACTAGTCTTCGCCATTGGAATTTTGCTCTCATTAACATATAATGTAATCGATATAATTAACTGCAAACGTGAATGAAAAACATGAATGGAGTATCCGACCAACCGACAATAGTGACAATTAGTACAGTGATCGTATACTACATATGATTTTTTTACATTCATCAACTATTTTGCTTTCGTTTGAGAAATCTACATGCGACTGAAAACCGCCCCCCCCCCCCTTATCCCTCTCTGTCTCTCACTCACCGCCCGTCGTGGTAATGGGAGTTTATATGAGAACTATTTATTTAACATGCGTAGCCAAAATCCCATTCGTTACTATATTTCCGAAGAGCAAGAGAGCAAGCGCGGAGCTTTTTTTATTTCCCGACTGGAAGTCGGCTGCAGGCAGTTCGTTACCGATACCTCGCCGATACACCGCACCGCTCTCTGTTCCCTGCCGGCCGCCTTAGGGTTACCACTCCTGCCAAACTGAATATCAGCTTAATCGAGACTATCGTTAATTACATATTTAACGCTTTTTTCCATAATGACGTAGTACTACTGATAAATTATTAGGTATGAAATGTTAAAATTAAAAATTAGTATGAAATATTCATTTATGAGTATTATAAGCAAAAATCCCTATAAGGAAGTCTGTATTCAGCAGATAACTGTGACGGGTTAATGATGCGAAATTATCAATCACAAATATTTTCAGGATGAGGTTGATAGTAAATAGATTTATCACCTATTACATGGTGGGATGTATAGCATAGCTGATAAGTGGCGGGAGTCTACTAGACTTCTCTGCCTCCTCTGCGTGGTAAATAAAGGAGTAGCGTTATGTTAATGTAATATTTAGAACTAAACTATGGTTGTCTCCTATTAACAAATCGAAAGCGGCAACCCTACGGTGTCGTGGCGCGGCGCCCGGGCCCCAGCGCTTGGCGCGGCGCCAGCACAAACACTAATTCGTTCACGTCGTTACATAATTGCATCGTTTTTGCACCAGCCGACCGCCGCGCCGACTGCAGCCTTGTGCATCCTAACTGACGCTGCTCGAGTCCACTCTACGTGTCGCTACTCTCCTTGATTCTTTTAACGAGCTACCGTTTTATTGATATTTTGTTGTTTCATTGATATTTTAATATGGCTATTGTTATCTTTAACTGCTACTTTAAAATTGATATTTTAGTATTTTATTGATACTTTTATATCGTTATTTTTTATGTTTTATTGGTTGCTTAACATTTTATTATTCTATTATGAATTCATTACGGCACTAATTTTAGTTATGCCGTAACTGAGGTATGAGACGAAAACTCTGAATCCAGATGTAAGCCAATTTATATTTTACATGCCTTTGAACTAACGAACGGTTGACTTCGTAGGCCACTCCTAAAACTCCCCGTTAGGTATGTTCTTGCTTCATGTACCAGATGGGCAATTTATGAGTTATTTACAATAACACAAACAAATAAATCGATTTTTTCAAGCAAGAAAACAACTTTCCTGCCTAAAATCGATCAGGTGAATAATTTAGAAGTTGTTCCATAAAAAAAAAGTTTTTCCAATTTTATGAACAACGATATCTCTGAAACGAATCAATCGTTTTGAATAAAATTAGTAGCGACCGGTGCAGCTTTTTGTGCTTAAGTGCTAGTTATTTTATAGACTAGATCGTTCAAAGCGTTCAAAAGTGATATATAAAAAAATATGTTTGACACATTCAAAAATCTTCCGGGCCATATTGGTTCAAATTTAAACGATTTGTAAAAGCAACAGAACTCTACATGATGCTGCCACCCGCGCTCCGCGTATAGGTACATACAATCATCCGGGCATCATTGTAATAATAGTCAGAATAGCTTGCTAGGACCTGAAAACTGTTCTAGACATCTGGTGTAAATTCAATTTCGGAAATTAAGGATGAAAACAATAATATCCAAATTTTTGAAAATTTTGGATTTTTGTAACGGAAAGTTAAAAAAATTTTAAATGACTCTGTAGTAAAAGATCTTGCTTCGAAGATTTTTCCTGTCAACAGCCGCACCGCTTGTAAACGTTAAGTATTTTTCGTTATGTTCTGCAAATTTTTAAAGATCAGGTGATAGTTTTTTAACAATATTCATACGGTAATCCACAACTGTATAACAATGTCAGATCTATATATGATATTCGTATGACATACACCCTTTTCCATTCACAAGTTTGCTCGAAGAACATTCTTTATTTATAAACAGCAGATACAGAGGTATGTACCTCAGCCTTTATACATATACATTTCAGCAATTAAAGTTTAAATGTATCTCGGAAAATGAAAGTTTTAAACAAAAACATAATGAATGACGGGGTAATTACAACCGCAAGTTACTTTAAAGCAGGCAACAATTGCACCAACGTGTAACGGCCGCCAGATCGCGCGACGCAAGTCAACGGCGCAACTCCGACCGCAGAAAGAATATTAATTTTCGCGAGCTGCCGGCCTTTAATTATAACGAAAAACTTTCAGCCTCTCCTCACGTTACATACTGCTCTAACTCTTTATTCCCCGTTTGAACTTATTTTTAAGCAATTTCCGAGGCTCACGACGAAGCTCGAAAATGTGGAGCGGTCGCAAACTTCCAACCGGTACTGAATACTTTTAAGGGTGTTATCATGACCTCAAATGTCTTGCAATATAATTTTATCTCATTATATCATGGACGTCCTTTTGCTAAAAATTAATCGTAATAGTAGCTATATCATATTTTGTTTATTGAGAAATTGATACGTCGCACCATATTAAATTAATTACTATAAACATTATATTCTAATACAAATTTACCAGGTGCAATATGTATACCATGCACTTTACTATCAAATCTTTTCTATGTGGGTATATATACATATACGCGATTTAATTATATACCGATTTAACTCACGTATGTGTGTTTTCGCGATAAACAGACTAGTTTCGAATCTATCTGTGATAGATGAGTTGAGCCGGTGATAGCCGGTGATAGCCTGTGATAGATGAGTTGAGCCGGTACATGATTTAATCAGATCCATTACATATAATTAATGAACAGCATAACTCAATTTATTTGATATATTGCGAACAATAAGTTTACGATGAAGTTGAAAAATCTTAACTCTACATCCTACCATTACATACAATATTAAGTTACAAAAGAAACAAAAAGTATTTTACTTCGAACAACCTACTGGCATTTATTACTACAATTAAAATTAAACGAAATTTAACCTGCAATAATCTATTTCTCATTTTATATTTATATATTTCGATTCAAATAGGTTTTTATTAACCAATATACCTATTACATATTTATTGGATGAAGGTCATTAAATAAATGTTTAATATCACGATAGACCCAGCAAACGAGGACCGTAATCCATCATGTTCCGCTCGCAGCATAGACTATACGAGTAGACATCCGTTTGGGCAGCTTTGTTGAAAGGGTTCTGTTCGTATTTATAAAGATGTCTATCCCGCTAGGGATCCGAGACGGCGTCTTAATGATTCTTTTAATTCATTGATCGACATTTTAATATAATACAAGATCACGCCTGTATTTCACCGAAGAGTAGTCAGAGTAGTAGACAAAAATTCAGTATCCATGCTACTACTCGGCATTTCAAGTTCGAAAAACCCAATCATATTTTGTCTGACACGGGAAGCGAACCTAAGGCCTCTTGATCAACGGGCGCTCTTGCAACCGCTCGTCCAACGAGGCAGTCTATAACAAGTATATCTGTGTATATATCTATATTTGTCCATGTGTCGCCATTTAAGTCGAATGCTGAACATAGGCCCCGCCTAAAAGGTTTTTGCCCGCACTTCCCACGCTGGGAATGCGGGTTGAGTAACCGTGGATGTCTATATACATATATTTAATTATCAACGTAAAATATACATCTACTACACGTTCTTACCATCAGTAAGGTTTATTGGGAGAAAACAACTTTAAGCAATAAGTAGCCCTTGCACCCCTTAGTTAAAAATGTTACACAGGAATGGATAAAAAAATTATATTCAGTACCCCACTAATTTTATTAAGTATTTAAATAGTTAAAAAAATATATATTTGTGCTTAGTTGATTACTTCGACAACATGATAAAAATACTTTACTAATATAATAATTCTCTAAACGTTTTCTAAAGATAACAAATACGTTAATACGAGTATATTCGAATTTCCTTAAGTGTTGGCCCCATTGGTTATCATACATTAAAGATATAGCTAATGGGAAAACTTTAGTAACTTGTAACTGGTACTAGTTAATTAGATTGAGTTACATTTCAAAATGGGTACGTAAACACACGTTTATATGGTAACAGTGAATGTGTGTGTGTGCGAGGATACGCGAGAGTGTGCATGTGTTTGTAGTTATGGGTGTTTGTATGTACTTGTTGTTGTTTGTTTGTGTGTGTGTGTGTGCATGTGTGGTTAAAGCCCGTGAATTTAAATTAACAGTCGCAACAATATCGTTCGCGTCTCTACTTGCTACTAGCAACATGGAAGCCTTCCAAAGTGTTCTAGTGGGCAATTTACTTAGCAATACAATAACAATCAAAGTAATAATTTGTGCACGCTTATTATTTTATGTAATTACTACACACATAATATTTATTTGTCATATTTGTACTTATCTTAGATTCAAAATGTTTCGGTCGTTTTTATTAGCTCGGTATTTTTACGCTACGAAATTATTACGCTACATTATTATCATAACATAACGTACATGGTACATATGTCTACTATTATATAATATATTTGTTGAATAAAATATATTGAACCCTCAACTAACAAATTAATTAAAGATTAAAAAAAAAAAAAAAAAATCGTCAACTAACAGCAAAAACCGGTAAAAATAACCATTGAGTCGGTCGGTATTAATACAAAGTCAGTTTTAAAAAACGACTTACAAATGAAAAAAACCGTTAGCTTGCGAGCCCATATAAAGAAATAACTAGCAATAACTTCAAGTATTTTCTCTGGTTAATGAGTCTGTGAATAACTTTTTATAAAATCGTGAAGTTATATAAATTAACCGCAAATACTAGTTCTGCGGCTAACTACCTAATTGCACATGCAATGGGGATATTTTGGCACTTGGCACGCTTGCCGGCTAATAACTCCACCTACTAGCAATGAGGACAATTTATGCAAGTTTTATGCAATTTTAAATGATTTACGCGCTTAAATTAATACTTCAAAGTGACTTCAGGTAAAATTAGATAAGCTGATTTGATTTAATAGCGCGAGTATTTTCGATTGATTTATTCTATTCTTAATTTGAAATTACTGTTAATTTACAGTGTTCATTTAATATAATTATTATCATCATCAACCCCATTGCAATTCCACTGTTAGATATTTCTTCCGGGATATGAGAATGTTTAAGAACAAAGGCCTACAAAGCTGGTCAAGTATGGGTACATATTAATTAGTTTATTTTATAAAATAAAAATAATAATAATAATAATCGACCCATAGTCATTCCACTGTTGGAATATGGGTCTCCTCTCATATTGA
>DWEE01003474.1:0-10472 GCA_018245755.1 Parelbella macleannani
TTTCGCAGATCGTCATCCCACCGGGCCGGAGGGCGTCCTACACTACGTTTGCCGAGCCGCGGTCTCCACTCCAGAACACGCCTACTCCACCGGTTGTCGGTTCTTCGGCAGATATGTCCAGCAGTGGACTGAGATAGGCTGATGTGATGTGATGTGTGATGTGGGAGATATGGACTTTATGCCAACATACTGCTGCAGTGTAGATTGGCTTTGATACGAGGTTGTGATCAACCAATACGTCGGATATTCTCGATTCATTTTAAAACTTTGAATTAATTTGAACGAATATTACAACAGGGACAAACCGCTAATTGTTCAAAAGTAATTTTATTAAGACAACAAATGTTTAAGAATGCTACCTCATTCATAAATAATATTTCGATAAGCTTTATTCCTAAGTATATATACTTAGTTGTAATGACCCATTTAAAATGTTAGCGTAACTTCCAAAGGAGAATGATACAAGCAGTAATCATTTTGGTAAACGCCTACATCACCGCACCTCGAATCTCCCCAGGTAATTTCAGAGAAGTTATTCTTTCATATATTCAAAACCTTTTTTATGTAATACGTTTAAAGTGAATCTTGGTGGCGAGATAACAATGTATAATAAATATAAAGTACTGCAGAATAAAAAGCAAAATATATTCCTGACTCCGTATTAGCCGGATTCATGTGTATTTTGATTGTTGAACGTCAACATATAGCCGGATAATGTTCAAGATTATACAAGTGTACGAAGAGTTGAAGGTTAACTTGGAGCACAAAAAAAATAACCATAAAATATTAAGTTATTTTCACACACACACTACAAAATACAAAGACACGGCACACGACACACTACAAAGAAATAAGTTATTACTCGTAGTTTAGAATAAGTTTCTTAAAGGCTTATACAATGAAACCATCATGTCCATTTTAGAGATCTTGAACGGATTGTAGTTTATAGACATTTATAGGTGAACGGTAATATTAGACCCTAACTTACTGAAACGAATAATAATGATACCAAATCACTCGGAAAAACATTTCCAATTCAATAGCCCTTTCAAGTGAAAATAGATAAATATTTTATTGGACATAGCGGCAAGTAGGGAGATGTGCGTATTTGATTTGGGCTCGTCTTTTTAACATCTTGCTGATTTTACAGACAACAGAAGCTTATCTTAGGAGAGAGCTTTAACATTGTTTTAAATTCGATTTATTAGTCGTAATGTTCCATGCAATTAAATATTTTATTATGTTTATACATTTCAACGTGACACGGTTTGGAATTTTTTAGAATTATTTTCTTCCTTAGATCAAATGCTACAATATTGTAACCCTCTACATCACCTCACCTCGATTCTCTTCAGCGTTTGGCAATAACTAAAAGAACATAAAAGACATTTTATTCACGTTTGTTACGAGAAATGTTAACTTCATCGCATACATTGCGTGGTATAAAATAAAATTTTAGCATCTTGAATTGCTGATTCGATGTGATCGTGGTTGGAGGGGCTCGTCGCCGTAAAATATCGTCGACGCAAATGGTTTTAGCTTTTGGGTTATATTATCGGGTCGCTTTTATACATAACTGAGGCTATCGCTGTAATGTAATTCGGCCTATTTAAAGCTTTTAAAAGGCTCGCGGCATCGAATATTCATGTTTATTCATGTTATATAATTTATACAGCGTTAAATTAGTACCCATACTCGTCATAACATTTAAATTATAAGACCCATAACTAAGTGAAACATTCGCCTTACTGTGCATATAAATGAAATAACACCCTAATACTTCTGCCAGTTGAACATGAAAAGACAAAAGCTAAAATTCCCGCAACGCAGACGTGGTTAACCACTTTAAAATTCCTAATAAGCCCGCCGTCTGCTTTCAAATTATTTTTATTACGCCGCCGTGAAAATATTCCATACTTTCATCCACCATATTTTCCTGTTTTCACATATATCGCGTCTCTCGAATATTTCCGCGTTTTCTGTATTGTAAGAAATAAGGGCGGAGTTTTCCACGAATGTATGTAATGTATTATCATGATGACACTAGCTTTTCGTCTGCGGATTTCTCGCGGCTGTAATTCTATTTTCGCCAACATAACGAATTAGAGTCATACTTTGATTCCATAAATACTTTTCTAACACTCTAAAGATAGAATGATATGAAACTAAGATAGAAACGAACTGTAAAAAATTTCAATTTCCTGTCAATGGATAAATTCTACCTGTTTACCAAATGAACGAAAAAAAAAACCAAAATTACATGTCTTCACTCCACATATTTGAAAACAGCACTCATAATATGACTTTAGTTTATGTAATGTGGGGAAAAGAGATGCGTAATTCTAATGGACTCTAGAAATAAATAAAACTTTACGCGTTACTTGACCGACCCTCACTTCATATATACGAGTATATAACATTTCTTATTATATATATAGTACCTACATATAGAAACACTTGGAAAAAATTATACACATTCTTACGTCATTATATGATTTACCACTTATCATAACCACTTATTATATGATCATATGAATAAGTGGTAAATAGTATATTAATTATAAAAAGATGTCAAATACCCTGTACCTTAGCAAAATTCAACCTATTATCATTATAAATTTCAATAAGATCAGTTTAGCGGTTGTGACGTGGAAACACGAACGAGGGATTACATTCATAAAGGAAGTTTTGTTAGCATGTACATAAGTTTGCTTGTACGACGGATAATAGCATGATAATAGTCAAATTAATGTTAACACATAAACAGACAACTGGTGGAATTCAGCATTTGCAATATCGATGATAAAATGACTCATAATGAGCTAATTTACTAAGAAATAATTTCATTCATAGAGCATCATTCGTACACGCGTTAACGGCCGTCTGTAATTAACGCTCAGTCAGGTACTTACATTTCTCTTTAGTCTTACCCACCATAGAAAATCAAAGTTAAACCTCACACATATTCACTTTTGTAAACAACTAAAGATTTACTTAGGATCGGTCTTTGTAAAAGAATGGGATAACTGTATTAGTGTCCTATACATTACGTAGCCTTTGCAGCCTTTCAAATGTATACAATCATATCTGTCAATTCGACGGCATACTTATCATCAAAATATCAAATTAATGAGAGTCTTGGACGATGAGGTATATTTGTAACCAAGAGTCTTCAATCATGTTGTATGTTTCATTAACCATCATGAACATTAACCAGCAGGCTTTCACTAGTAAAACGTTAGCATCATCACGACGACTTATGATATAGAACGAGTGCCGGTGTTATGCATGATGCGATTTATATATCTAGTATTTTCTCTATATAGAGTGATACATTACATGTATGCGCCAATAACGGCATACATAGCCATTATTTATTTACACCAAATAAAGACATCCACATGAGAATAAGCTAAAGTATATTTCAATGTCTGCGAAGCAAGGCTATCGCCTCCTTAATTAATATAGCCTTCGTCTAATTCGCTCTGAGATTTCTTTGATAATTCGTAAAGTTCCTGCGGAAATATTTCGCTTTCTGTGCGCTAATACGTACCTACATCTTTTTCGTTCGGACCACGTAATGGAAACCTGCTGTGGAAATGATTTTGCGTATAAAACAAATTCCTTTGATCTTAGATCCATTAGGCGAATTTACAAAATATGTTTTATGTGATAACAAATTCGAAATATTACACAAGCCGGGCGAGTTCAGTTGAGGACTCGGCGTGAATGCTACCAATCGTAGGGGCTAATTACGATATTACAAAAAATTTGAAAATATCTGTCTATATGTTAAGGTTCAAACGCTAAGCTGATTAGGATAAAAACTATGATAATGAAAGCTTGACATGAAAAAAACTTTAATTGTTTATTCAAAATCCGACGAAAACGATTTAGAGTTAAATAAAACATGGTAATATGTTTACTTGCTACCCAGGAAATAAAAATGATTAACAAAACTTCTAAATGATTTGATATCGGATAAAATAGCCTTTTTTATGTTAAACACTATTAATTATTTCCACGTTTCACCAGTTACGTTTAAGTACATTGGAATATATGGGGAGCCTACTGCCATACATCGGCCACAAATCCAGACTCCGAGTCTGAGTCACGAGGCAGTCTATGCTACAGTCGGGAGGTTCTATGCTACGAGGGGAACCAGTTGTGGGGGGGAGCCGAACTAAGTCCCCCCGTATGAGCATTAAGCAATGGAAATGATTACCAAATATATGCAATGCACTAATGTAAAAGCCATGAAATCCTAACAGTATGAAAATCGTCATCCTAAATAGTAAATATGGATCAAGCAAAAGAGCGAAAACGCTAAAATATTTGCTATGTAAAGACCGGATTATATAATGAACGTTGCCGAAAATACCAGCGTAAACACACTCGTATATCGAGAGTACTTCAGCACTTTGTTGCTTACACTAAAAGATTATATTCTTACCAAACATTCCTTTGCTGTTTGCACACAAAGCACTCCGCATGTATAAACAGAGTTAAATGAATATTAAACGACTCGTCTGGTTTGATGTTTTTATCAAAATATTTTACGTTCTTTTATATTCTGAACATAAAAAATATAGAGCGCCGATAAAATAATATAACTGTTACAATAACATCATTCCTCTTGCCTTATCATTTCGCTGCGGGGGAAGTTCATACGCGTGATCGGAATCGCGAGTCTCTTTGCCTCTTGAGGGTGTAATCTCACAAGTTTTCTTCCGCCCACATTTCTAAGAAATCGCTTAATGTTATATGGTATACATATATGTATGTGTGTATATATATAAATGGTGTGTTTATTTATATATGTGTTTTTTGTTATTTTAATACGCATGATATAATATTAGTCTTATTGTTAATGTATCCTCACGCCAGGTCCCATTGAGGGATAGTCAAGGTGCACCAAATGAGAAATATCTATATAATTATGTATGTGCAGACCAGACTAGTACGCAATCATCACTATCTTTCTACATGTCCGTCGGTTTCGGAGAAATATAATTTCAATCTTAACATCGCTGCCAAATACCTATGAGCTTTAAGAAATTCCCGCCACGTGGCCTGCTCTTGGGATATTTTATAAAAACACACAAAACATAATCACGACTTCATGCGTCTGCGTATCGCCATAAACGCCACATGTTCTCAGCTTCATATAGACGTTCTGGTGTAATATAGTTACCTGAATTCGCTAAGTGCCGAATAGTAAGTGTTTTTCCTCGTAAGCCGACGGTGACATATTGCCCGTAAACACATTGTTTGAGAAAAATTACCGCGTTCGTCTCCCTCCACGTTGTTGTAGCTTAATAATATACAGCTTATTGTTAGTATTACATCATTACCGTACTGAATAAATGTGGTGTGTTTTTCAGCTTTACAACATCATAAACACAGGGAGGCCTATGGACATGGGCGTACGATTGAGTTGTTAATGCTTTTCTACTTTCGAGGGCTCTTTTTACGTGTTAATATTATTTTGTTATATAATAATGACTATGATGATGATGACTGTTACATTAAAAATAATAACGATTATAAAAATAATCGCAACTGTGATAATAATATTCATCACGATAATTATACCAATCTTTTACTAGTCTATTCCCAAGAGTTTTATGCACTGATTGATGATTTACTAGGAATAGCTGATAATGGATTATTATCTGGTGATCGTAAGCACGACTACCGATCGAGAGTACCTAGGTTCGATCCCGGGTCGGGTACTATTTGATTTTTCTATATCAAAATTTCTAAAACGAGTAGTACCTCGAAGTTTGAAACTATGCGCGATGCGTGACAATAGACTCACCCCGTATTCCATAGTGGGACATAAACATAACGGATGCAATGTGGGACAATGATACACTCCTCTGCCTACGTGTTCGAGAATTACAGTTGTGATGTTACGTTTCATCCATACAGCCGCTAATTTAAGGAGATACTTAACGTATTCGTGGCACATCGTCTTGTTACTCGTCAACAACTTGCCGTAGCGCGACCTTTCCTGGGCAATATACGATACGAGTACGCGCAAACTTTGTAATTAACTTTTACTGGTTTTTATTAGTGTACAGCTGTGTTCCTGAAGGTGCCGAAACACTGGCATTGGCTAGATGTGGCACGTGAAATGCGACTCTAACATATGAATATCTACGAAAATTACAACGCTTTTAATTCATTATCATTATACGAAATAATTTTGATTTTTAATGTCCCACTTTCAAAATCAAAGATTTCCAAAAAGGTCAAAGTTATTGTATTTATTAATTCTAATTTATTACAGTTAATATTTATCTGTTTTATATTAATTTTCCAACATATACCAATTATAAAATTTGCTTTCGAATGTCACTGAATGATTTGAGAATCCATCAATTCTGATTCTAACAGAGGTCTAGCTTCGAACATTGTCAGCGATACAATCAGGGCATAATTGATTCGACCATTACAGGTGGTGATTACCAGATGATCGGTGCCCCAGATGTTGCTAATACGTCTTAATCTGTAAGCAATTGCTTCAGAATTGATTTGACACGCTTATAGCGACGACAGCCTGTAATTATCGATGTACGACATCAAAGATATGTTTGGTTCGTACTAACAATCGTTTAAAATGTCACTAAGACAGCATATGAGTAAATAACAATTATTATGTGACATTCGTATGAAATATCGTTTTGTATCATATTATCATTTTTGCGTATTTTAATCCATCGGTGGTTTAATAAACAGAACTGTAAGTGTGAAACTTTAAGTTTCACTTTAGTTTTCTAGATTGGGGTAAGGAGCTCGTCCAGCAAGGGTTCTTTTATTAAATAATAGTAGTTAATGTGCCAGTTCGTGCTTGAAGTGTGTGTAAATTGTTTTGTGATATTTGCTTGCTCATATAAAAAATATGAATTATCCAAATTGCTCCTAAGTTAACTGATACAAATATAGCTAAGCCCTTCGACGAAATTTATCGACGATTACTTGAAATAACGGATAATAATGTCCATATCATCATATCGAAACAAGTACAATATTATGTACCTACTGTTTATATGTTTAGTAACGAAACATTAAGTAGGAATTTTATTTTCAAATAGCATAATATTCTAGTTGATTTAGTTTTCTCAATCAAAGGAAAAGAACAAAAATATGTTAGATATTTCAACTGGGTCGGAGTTTCACTTAAGCAAAATGGTACTTACTTATTCTGATAAACAATTATATAGACGAATGATATGAAAATACATTTATATAACGTATTGTAGTAGTAGAAAATCTTTGTATCGACTATATTTTATTTTATCAATGATCTATACGTAATTTGATCTTTTGTACAAATAGACAAGAATTTAAGCTATTAATAAGCGACTATTCTTATTGTTTTTTCTTTATTCAATATTTTGGGTGTTGAATGAAAAAAGTCGATGCTCTTTGCCCACACAGTCAAGGTGTAGCATATATAGGAAAAATTCTTAATAAACGAATAAATAAACACGATATTATTTAATTTCATAACGAAAGTAACTTAAGAGTTCGGACCAGAATCTTATTTTCAATATTTCTAAAGTCTCGAATAAAGAAAAGATATATTTTCTGTCAGTTATTAAGAGCGGGATGCAGAGACCCCGTGTGTACGCAACACAGGAAACCGATCGTGCAAATGAGCCGTAATAAATTCCCGCAATACCAACCGTGTTGTTCTAGCGCATTTTTCTGCCGACGCTACATTGTGACTGTGTAAACATGGTGAAACAACAAATAAGAAAAAGCAAACTCAGACCGACCGATACAAATAAATAATGGATTAGGGCATACATTTGGGCGGGTTTCTCAAACTCCTGCCTTTACTGCTGACGGTTTAAACGGGTCACGGATCCGACACGACTGGGATCGTATTGTGAAATATATTTACGATATTTTTTTACTGTTAAATAGCTTTACGAAAATAGCTGTTCTGAAATTGGTAATAAAATAAAAATAACAATATAACGATCTGATTCTAATAGTACAAATGTTTTGGCGTTTGTTTCTTTCTGTATATACGGACACAGCACAATATTACGCTACAAGACATTTGACGCTGACGAGAACAAGAGCAAATTAAAATGAACTGCGTCACCCTTGTCACTGTCTGTGTCGCGCTTAATTTGAGGGATATTAGCATTGTATGATTTTAGGAAAACGTTGATATTCACAGTGAAACCAAGAGCGGGGTGGGATGTTTAATGAATGGACGAAGAACGATAAATAATGAAAGTGTCGTTCTTCCCGTACTATTCAAAGTTGAACTGTTTATTATTCCGAACAGTATTCTTTACACTTTTTTAATATTAAATTGTGTTGGAATATCCATAATAGTACAAAAGACTGCTAACAAGTTTTAAGTATTATGCATTATAAAATGACCTTACAAGATGTATGAGTCTGACGAAGAACGAGAGCAAATTAAACGAACCAAGTCACCCTCGTCACTGTCTGTGCCGCGCTTAATTTGTGAAATGTTAGCACACGAATATTTTAGCGAAACGTAAATATTTGTAAGGGAGAAGAATGTTTGAACATTACAACCAAAATCACAGAAGCCCATGATTAGCAAATTAAAATTATAGTAAAAAATAAAAAAAAATTTTGATTGTTTTGGTCGTGGAGTGATTGCCAGCGCGACTACTGGTCGTGAGGCTCTAGATTCAAATTTCAAATTGTAGCTCGAAGTTTGGATTTGTGCCCGATGTATGGCAAGAGACTCGTCCCCTATCCCACGGGGCGTATAACATAACTAACGAGACATGGGAGCGTACTACATTCCTCGGCTATCACTTCGGGGAAATACAGGCGTGATATTATGTTATTTTCGTTTCGATACGAACATGAAATGCCTCTAGACCAACAGAGAACTTTCGTAGAATTGTTATTACCGTTGC
Organism: Parelbella macleannani; assembly: GCA_018245755.1. Taxonomy (NCBI): domain Eukaryota; kingdom Metazoa; phylum Arthropoda; class Insecta; order Lepidoptera; family Hesperiidae; genus Parelbella; species Parelbella macleannani. Next base: position 8,925 of record DWEE01003474.1, read on the forward strand.
TCAATTTACTTACCAATTTTGTAACGTAAATTGAAAGGAATGTTCAGTGTACCATATTTTGCTAACAGGCTCCGAATAAGTCATAATTCAATTCGTACCGTTTATTGATCGAAAAGTCAAAGAGACTGGCAGAAAAATATTATATAGAGCTTAGACGTGAACAGCCTCGGCCGTATTTTAATATTTTCTCTTTTGTTTCAGATAATGCTCGCCATCTCCGCTGGTTCGCGAATGCCATAAGGCAATATGAGAGTCAAGAGGAGTTTAGACGTGAGGCTTATTGCCTTGTGTACTACCTGCATCCTCCTCCCTGCGATTGCCTGCCCTTCTCAATGTATATGCAAATGGAAAAACGGAAAACGACACGTAGAGTGCACGGACAAAGATCTCAAAGCGATACCAAACTCACTCGACACAGAAACTCAAGTTTTAGATTTTGCTGGAAATGACATGCAGGTTCTACAAAAGGAAACATTCCACAAACTGGGACTGTTAGACCTACAGAAAATCTATCTACAGCGATGTCGACTGCAGAAAATCGATAATCATGCCTTCAGGGGCCTTGCCAATCTAGTCGAATTGGATCTGTCCAATAATTACATTACCGTCATTCCGTCTAGCAATTTCGTGTTCTTTCCATCTTTGATGAGGCTCTCTTTGAACAACAATCCCATAACGAGCATCAAAACTCACTGTTTTCAACATTTATCCTATTTGAATACTTTAGAGTTGATTGATTGCAAAATTGAAACCATAGAGACGGAAGCGTTTGCTGGCTTGAAACATCTCGAATGGCTGAGACTGAACGGGAACAGATTATCTACTATTCAAGGCGATAGTTTGTTCCCTGATACATTAAGAGGAATTGACCTACAAAATAATAATTGGAATTGTGATTGTCAGTTGAGAGACCTACACAGCTGGCTTCTGAATTTCAATATGCCCCACGCGGTCGAGCCGATTTGCTCGCTACCTGAACGAATGAAAAAACGTACCATTGTCAGTTTAAGCGAAACAGATTTGGCTTGCGTACCCAAATTGACTCCTACATCTGTGTACTTGGAAACTAATACGGGTAACAATGTCACTCTTGAATGTATCATCAGAGCGATACCAGAAGCAAAAGTAAAGTGGCTGTTCCAGGGACAAATAATACGTAATTATTCGACATCGTCCTCTGAGCCTCATCACGTGTTCTACGTTGAGAATGGTGTTATAGACAAAAAGAGCGAATTATTTATATTCAATATTGGCAATGATGACAATGGAACATACACGTGTATAGCAGAAAACTCTGCAGGAAAAACTCGCGCCAATTATACAATTAAAATTTTAATGAAGGAGGAGCCTGTTGTTATTGTTGTGACATTCCCTCACAGGCATTTAGTAGTGATCATTACTATAGTCTTTGTGATATTCATTCTACTGGTTGCTATAATAGCTGTTGTGTTATTGAAATTCAAAACTGATACGAGAAGTCGAAAGAAAAAGGAAAGCGGGAAGGATGTGGCCCTTTGTAATCAAATTTTGCCAAATAGCAGGAGCAAC
>DWEE01003475.1:0-10472 GCA_018245755.1 Parelbella macleannani
TATTACACACGCTAGATATATATAGGTTTACGATTTGATTAATATGTGTATAGCAGAGTTATCTCTGTTATTTCGTCTTGGCATACAGCTGTGCAAGCGGCCGATAACAGGAGATGGCACATTGTTTTCGATAAACGTTTGCGTAATACGATTTCGCTGTCGTTAATACCTAAACTTTTGGTATAGAAATTTTGATCGTTATTGTCATGTATTACGAACATATTTGTCACCGATTACCAAATATGCTTATACCTACAAAGCTGATGTGTTTCTTGTATATTCATTACTATTTCGATAGACTCATGTTCGCCTGTTTCGAGGACTTCTGATCAATTAGCAAGTATCTGACCTATTTGGTCAAGATGGAGTCTCATCATACCCTTTAGCCACATTCTAAAAAACCAATAAATAACTATAATTCATATTGTAAAAATTTACAAACGTTTGCGATGCAAAATAAAAAAGCCTTATAAAAATCATAATAATTGTACAGTACGCCTCTGTATCCTCGTAATTAAAACAAAAATTCTCTTGAAAACGTGTATTTCAAGTAGTACCCAGTAGTAATCTAAATCCGTCGGATCGTATTTACATGAGTTTTCCATCGGTAATTTATTTGCGTAATTGAATTTAAATTAGGCTTTCAAAAACAAGTCGGACTTGTTTATTTGCGCGCGGTGATTGGTTAGTTTCCGTCCTCGTCGGCGTGAAACAGAACGGTAAAAGTGTAAATATTTTAAACGCAAAACGGTCATATGTGTATACGTAGTGTTGCTATTGGAACTAAATAAATGTATGAATATCTTGGGACATCACATACGGTCATCTGATCCCAAAATTGTTACAGGCTAGAGCCTGGCTACTATACGGCTGATAGTACATACATACGTATATAGATAGGTCATAGATCTATAGATCTTTATATTTATTTATTTCATTTCATCATGTAATCCTAAAGTAACCAGAGCCTTTGCTACGGTAATCAGACAGCTGATATACTACCCATATACCTACAGATGTACATATACTTGGGTTACAGCTTTTTTTTTAATTATTAGAACCGTTTAGAGTTTTAGACAGTACCTACCTATATACGTGTACATACGAAACGCGATAGTGAGGTGTGTTATCAGTTGCTAGTTTGGCCGCAACCAGGTTATCGACTGCCGTGTTTGTGTTTCCTATCAACGAATCAACGCAGCGCCGCCGTGTGTGCTATCACACGTATCTGCCGCGTACAAAACACACTGCGTGATAAAATACCTATTTTTAGTCAACTCGGATTGTAACAGGAATTCGCCTTTATCACTTATCGTGGCCAAAGTCACATGAGCTCGTTTGATAGTATTATTATTATTGAAATGTGTTCTAGACGTGTTTGGTCGGCGTTTTTATCGTATATACACGTTTGTGTAGACGGTATGTAGCTATATGGAACGAAACACATTAAAGTGCCATTAAATAATCATGAGTCATATCCGCGCCCATTAAACTCGCTGAGCCGATCGACGCGTTGTACAAGTAAGTGGGGGTTTTTCACTGTATTGTATGTGTGAATTACAAAACATTAAGTATTCGCGCTCTACCGCTAACACGATTAGCGCAAGGCCAAAACAGATACGCGACCTCTTTGCTGGTTGGTTTTTTTCGCAAACGTCGTGAACGGGCTCACCTGCCGTACACCCACGTAGCCGCTCACCCGCATAGCACCGCGATAAAAACTCACAATACCAAAGCTTTTGCACGAGTGTAACAGTGAAAAAACCAATTAATTTTTAAACCAAGTAAAAACCAATTAATTTTTACTTGTCCGCCGCCACTCATGAGCGATCACGCAAACCGAATATCACGCTGGGCGACTCATCGTCAACATTATCGAGATGGCTTTATTTGCTAAGAGTCCAAATAAATGTCAAGATATTTTCTTCGCGCGGCCCCGTATATTGAACTACTTTCTCATGTTTCAAGGGTGCGACTTACCGTCGCTTCTGGATATTACTATTATTAACGAAAAAGGACGATTTAATGGTTCGTTACTAAATAAGAGCACATTATTATACAATTTGGTTCAATTTCAACTTTAATTTCAAAGCTACAAGAATATTATTTATGTATAACGCTTTTTATATTTAAGTATGTATGTAATTTAACAATAGATAGTTACAGTGAATATACTGTAGCTATTTAGAAAATAACACCAAACACAGATAGTACGGATTGTCGCGGAATAGTTGGCGGTTTGCCAAAACGTTAGCGCGCTGTTAAACACCCCGGTATGTTGGTCAACGATCGATATTTGTTTATGTTGTACTAAATTACATCGCCTATAAATAGCCAGTAGTTCACACGCACTCTGCGGTCTCATTCTCTTGTATTATAGACGCAGAAAATGAGAATACCACCAGTGTTGAAATGTCAATTTGATAAATGTTACCTAATTGAATCCAATCTTATTTAAAAATACTTTTTTAATCAATTTTACATGCCTTTCTCTCAAGACCATGCCGCTTAGGCGTCTGTGTACTGTATATTTATGACTGTATATTGCTGCTTAAAGGCACACAATGCTTCCATAGAACTGTGGATAGTACTTTTAAAAGCATTATTTATTGCGGGTACGTTGTCGCAAAACAATTTTTTGAAAACATTCGTGTCTAGTCATTATCATTTTCAACTGCATTATACAAAACATTCCTCGTCGGAATTTATTTGTATTATACCTGTATTGTTTATTGTAATTGTTTAACCTTCAACACGATATATTTAGCCGCAAGTGTACGTTTTGATCCATTCCGAAAACACAACCAAGGTTTTTACAATACTAACACATTTATAATATTAACAATCACATACCTGCTGTACGTGTACAATGATATATGAACTTAAAGAATTTCGTGTTTCATAAATACACATTAACAAACATCAGTTCGCGGAACGAGCTTAAAAAATTTCATCTATTTTTTATCGCCAGTCATTCACACAGACGGTCGATATATATTTTTTTACATCTACGTGGGGGATTTTTTCTGTCGACGACCGTCGACGTGGTAGTGTTCGAGTGTATTAAATCACGCTGTGGTTTTAACGTTCGTGCGACTTGTAAATAAATGCATGCAATGAAATTTTATCACATCCAAAATTTTCGTTAACTCTTAACAACAGATCGGTGGGTCGAAACGATGTCGTTATTGCTCGAGTACACCAAGTGATTATGGACATGTGCCCTTACTTTCCGATCATGTAGTATGTAGTAAATCGGCTAGTGGGTGGCTAGTGGATGGATAGGTGGACGGGTGCTCCATGCATCGCCGTCAGGTGCGCGCTCTTTGTATGCGCGGAGGGAGCCTCCCCATTTCCATCCCTCGTCTCCTGCCTGCCTCACACCCGCGTTGCCGTTCACTTGTTGCTACGTTGCCTGCTACGTCGCCGCCGTGAGACTAGCGCGGATCGCCCCCCCCCCCTGCTCCCCGCGCCGCCGGTTACCATATCCCCGCGTTTCAGTTCTTTGTGCGCCATCGGGGCATTTGCACGTCTGTGCTACAGTCGCATGAAACGAATCACTTTAACGTAGTCGTGAATATTATAACTTATATACGTAATAGCATAGCCCTCTGGTGTGGTGTGAGTGTGTGCAGGTGAACGCTTGACTGCTTTCATTCGACTTCCTAACCGCTTTCAAGGACATAACTGGATTGCTTTTAAATCTTCAACGGTCGTCGAGCATCCTCAATTCGGAAATTGTGTTAGTGACTTGTACTTTTGGGTGATAATTAGTAGAGTGCACTCAGTGACGAAGAAAAATATTTTTTCTGGAAACGAGGAAAAGATTTACATTGAATTAATTGAAGAGTGAGTACATTGTGTGCTATATTTTTACTTCCGCCGGTATCGCATCGTTCATTAGACATTATGCGGTTATCTAATCGTCGACTTTTATACCATTTGTGAAATCATTACGTAGGCGGTTTATAATAGAATGTGTTTTTTGAATTATCAAATTAAAATAAATTTAAATATATTATACACGTAGAGTATTACTTTAGTAATTGTAAATGGTGCATATAATCGGTTTAAAGTGTCAGTCGTTGTGAAATGTGACAACGTGCGTTATTTCGTCGGAGAAAGAAGAATGGTACCGGATTAGTTGGTGCTTTGCACATTTCGTATGCGGCAGGTTGTTTCAAACTGTGCATTGCAGTGGCGTTACGTTTGCCTGTGCCACGTTGGTATCGTTCGCTCGGAACCGACGCTAGTCACGAGCTGTGAAAGCTGATCTGTTAATAGTTATATTACAATACGTTCCCTAATGATCATCTAAAGAAAAAGGATTTCATAAGTCTTATTATATACTTTAATATTTATATCATATTCTTTATGAAATGCAACGAAATAATGTTGTAGTCATCATGAGAATTTCATTTTCTTAATGACATATTTTTTTTTTGGCTACGTGAAATCGTTATTTCCCAATAGAAGTCTTGAAAACCAACCTTTGGACTTATACCATTGTCGTTGGTAATATATAATAATATGGAGTATGTCTTTATCTACGTGAATATATAATAGCTGGTGTTGTAAAAGTAATCAAGCTTATCGCGTCGGTCTTATCGACTTTCTTATTGTTTATTGTGCTTTCTGCTGACCCGTTGCGTTCCAATTGTTTGTGATTAGTCATTGTTAGCTACGATTAGACGGTACATCATTGAGTGATACAGTTTCGTTATACGTAACCAGCCACTTATAATACAATAACGCTTTTATTGACGCGATAATGTAAGGGTATAGATAGAGTCGGGTACATTGAAGCAATAATATATCGCAAGTACGATACCGCGTGAGTATTGTCGACATATTTGTTGTGTTATATGACAACGCAAATAAATTGTGTCTATGTAATTGTTGTCGTAAGTTATTTATATAGGTTTAATATGAGATAGGAATGTTGTGTACGTATATCAATAATGAAGTCGCCCAAGACGATTTATAATGTCGACGTCCGGTACATAATAGCAACCGGTTAAACGATGAAACCAGCTAATTAAGTCCGAAGACTAATTTATGTCTGGTTGACCTTTCATTGTGTTATGCTCCTTGTATGGCACTGCCGCGTTTAGTTCACGTTATACATAATATGGCCGCCATTTTGTCTACATTCGAAAATGGTGAACGTGTTCAATAAAGAAACTTACGTTGTGAGAATACCAAATGTCAATTCTTGCTGATATTATTATACGTTCTTGGAACAATGTCGTACATATAAAAATATCTTTATGGCTCTTTTGCATTATTTTAATAATATTACGACTTATGTAGATGACGAGAAATTGAAAGCGATTGAGCCGTTTGAGTTACGAGAAGCGGCGACATTGTTGGATTCTGGTAATGCTAGTCACGAAGCATTGCTACATGTCGTGAGATGCGGGGAGATTACTGGTCAGACAGTTTCAATCAGTACATAATGCATTCAGCAATTTGCTGCACGCGCTGCGACCATCGGGAACTCGTGATACCTGAAACACTTAACCCGTCCGTAATATCGTGTATGTAGTGCATTCCTAACCGGTCACGACGTCTGATGCACCATTCGGTCACGAGATGCTCTTTTCGCTGAAGATCGTAACATGTAATAATCGTCGTGCTATTTATCCACGATTCACTATCGTCGACTAATTTGAAGCGAAGAATTGTAGAAGTGAAGAATTCGCACTATTAATTTACCACAAGTTTGGCGTATTTAGGAAAAGAAAGCAAAGTTGTAGTGATAAAGATATAAAAGCGAAACGTTACAACCGAAATCATAAAATTTTTCGGTATTTTATTAGAAAGTGGGCACATTAACTGCGGTTCGTAGAAAACGATTACCCAGTTGATTCAATTATGGAAACTATATAAACTTAAACCGCACCGTTACGTAATTTAATGTCGTGATAATTGCTTTATGGGTGTATAGAGAAAGCTTTGTCACAGCTAAATGTCCTATTAACTAACGGTTCTCGTCCGAGTGGAAGTGTTTCATTATACACCGGCCGAGCCGACGCGCTCTGCTGACTTTAACGAGACCACGGCTCCAGCATGCACCGCGTATTACCAACGGTGACCGCGCCAATTATCAGCTTATGAGCTTTCGATTATCATTTATTTACACTATTTTGAATTAAATGCACACAGCGCTCATTATTCCACTTAACAAACACACTGTCATTGAATTTTTATCTGTGTCGAGTGTACAAACAGGTTGAGTTTTGTGATAACCTTCATTTAATACAGTATATTTTCCTCATTATGACGTTGTTTCAAGTCAGTTCGACTTAGACTTTACGATGGTTTTAAATTAAATGTTATTAGAGGTTATTATTACCTTTGCTTTTTTCCCTTTCATAATTTTAGGAACCAACTTAATTATTAACAGTTTTTCAATCGTTTTTCATACGACCGTTACAGGTTTTTATTCATAGCTTTGGACGGTAGCTCTGTTTGTCATGATTTTCGGTCTGACTTTATTTTGACGATTTCGACCTTTTGCCCTAACTTAGTTCTAATTTATTCAAGAAGTTCTCGGGTGTATTCGCATTTAAATAATTTATTAAAGTTTGACGCAATTCATGTTTTTTGTGGCGGTGTTCTCATAAACCTACACGACTACTGTTAGTTAAATATAACAACAAGGACGGATTGTAAAAACATTAAAATGAATTCACCAAGACAACTCATTAAGTTTTATTCTGTTTACTGTTGTTTCATATCCGCTTAGACGGAATTTGTTTTATTTATATAAAAGTGTTCTAGAGTGTTATAATACTAGCTAATAAGAAGTGTTCAGGTCCGTGTATCTGATAAATCGTGTATTGACGTAGAAAATGCTCGGATGACTGTGTTGCGGTGGTCGGTAGAATATTTGTAGAGTTTGTTTACGAAGCGAAGTCCTCATGTATAATTCAAGATGGCAAACAGGATTCCTCGCTGTGTGGAACGCCCGTCGACTCGGAGTTATCGACTTTTTGCCTCTCCTTTCCACCTAATGAAAGGCTGTCACCGATTCCGCCTCAACGTTTGTCTTGTCAATCAGCTGCTGTCAAGCTCGATACGTCGCCGTACTTCCTCCACGAGGCACTTTGTTGCTCCGTTGTAAACGTTGGTCATTCGCTGTTCTATTGTCTCACCGGTTTTGTTTACATCCGCTTAATGTTTAGTTAAATCTGTTAAGGTTTCGTGCTCGCATTTGTAAAATTTTAATAAAACAATGGTATAATAACGATATGTTATCATTCTTGTTATCTTTCCAATAAGCTGAAGTTGCATCATTTTTTATTATATGTATGTCTAAAATACAACAAAATTTATTTGATATCAGCTCTATCAGTAATTTTTCTCTTATTACAGTAATTTGAATTCCAGCGAAACACTAACTCATTGTTTGACGTAGGAGGGTTATTTTATCGTGCGGTCAGTTTAGTGACGGCTTAGTGCTAACCGCAGAAATGAATGGCTCTTGGAATAGGGCCGTGTATTACATGTATTAAAGTGCTTTAAAACATCCTGTATCTGTTTAATAGTCGTCGTACTCGCCGTCGAAATCGTTAGCTCTTAAAGTTTTAAACACACAATCGCCAATCCTTACCCTCTATTTATTTGTTGTGAATAAAATTATTCTTGCGATTATGTAAATAGGTACCTATCGCAGTTAACAGCGTGTCATTAAAATTCCATTGTTGTCGGCCGACACGCGGGCTTGCTCTTTTGTGTAGATTTCGTGTCCAATTCTGTATTGTCTACCTTCTTTTTGTAATTTATTCAATTATGTTGTAATATTATTGAAACGATTTTAATACGCCTTAATTCATCGTGGATATACTCGTTTGAAAATGTGCGCTTTTAAATGGTATTTTTATTGAAATTCGGCCCTGACATTCAGAATGAAATAGTTGAGAATTAAGGGTTTATAAATAGATATGAATTAAGATGAAACGAATGGCAAAAGTGCAAGAGTTTTGTTACAATGCGCTCATTCTGGTGCGACGCCAAATGTCGGCAGGCGCGCCAATGGCGACTGTTGGCCGGCGCCCAGCTGCCATTCACGTGTGGCGTGCTGCATACTCCTTCCACCTACACGGCCATATCTCGTCGCGATGTCATCTTCCTGTTCCGGTCCGGGACACTTGTAATAAACCTTGCGCAACGGAACGTGACTCCGATTACTTATTCTCGTCACGCGGCCCAGGCCACCGTTTGATTTATTAGTCTTCGTGGCGGCGTGCACGCCTGTGAAAGTGTCTGACGTAATAATTATTACAATAATCGAAATTAGATTTGTTCGAATATAATTAAATATAATGCCTGTTAGTAATTTATCAGATATTTTTACGGTAAAGCCGTGAATAATATAGCACATTTTCCAATGTATCCATTTAGCTATTCGTGTCACGATGTAAACAAATACATGTAAATGTATTCCATACCTACTTGATTTAATTGAATTCGGCACTTTGTTCGCATATCTACTGAAGCATTTTTGCGGCGAAGTGGGCGTAGTGTGAATGAGCTAATGTTGGCCATATTCCAAACGTGTCTGCGGAACGGGACGCTGACGTCAGCCACTTGACAGCGTACAACTGGGAGGTGAACTGACACGTCCACCGCTGAGTTATGATACGGCACCTGTCCCTATAGCGCTTAAGATTTACTTCTGTAAAATGGGTTGTCTAACGCAAGTGTCTTTGTTGTTACAGGTGCTCCGGAGAGTGTGAGTGCGAGTGGTGATGTGGTCGAAGTCAGTGACGAAATCGACAAGTGCGTGAAAGAGGAGCAAGTGACGTCGGAAGTGGAGGTGTGCGCAAAAAGTGGTGGTGAAGTGAAGAGTGAAGTGAGTGCGGTCGCGGATGGTGTTGCCAGCGCCGTGGCCTCCGAGGAGGACGACTGTGTGATAGTGTGCGCGCGCGATGCGGACGAGAGGTCCGACTCGGGCGTGAGCGGCGTGCGCTCCGGCGGCTCCGCGAGCTCGGTGGAGGAGTGGCGCGGCATGGCGCACGGCTACGGCGGTGGCCCGCCCCCGCCCCTGCTGCACCTGCCGCCCCCTCCGCCCTCGCTCTACGCCAGCAGCGAGCTGCTGTGGAAGCAGCGCTACCAGCCCCCCATACATCCGCCGCTCCACCATGCCATCGCCGATGACTATCTCGCCGCGGCGACCTACGACAGAGAGAGACATGAAAGACTGCTTAGGTAAGTACACGCGGATATTAACTTCTCAGTTGAATTAGTGTTATAATCATGGAACGATAACATGTACTATGTTGTCCACAACGTGTTCAAACATTGACTGTTTGTACGGTGAAAACTAAACCAAACAAAGTAAAAGCTGAAAATTCACAGTAAATTCTGTGTAGGTACATAATTACATACAAATTCTTACACTACTGAATAATAAATTCCACCAGTACCTACATATCATTGGAGGCTATTAAAGCCCCCACAATAACCGGTAATCCATTGTGTTGTATTGGTAAAGCAGTTCGCAGTTAATGAAGTGTGACGCCGGTAGTTGAAAGTGACCGTAGTTCAAGGTGCACGACGACGGTCACGCAATGTGTTCGTATCGTTCGATTGCAGGCCTGCCATTAACTGAACAACTGTCTAAAAGTCCTATTCATTCTATTAAAATGCTTTAAATGTTTATTTATGAAGGATTCTGGTTGTAAATGAGGTTTAAGTCAAAATATTGTAAATAAAATATTAAATAACTTAAGTTTTAATACATAAATAAATAAGTAACTCAAGGTATTAAAAAATAAAATGTAAATAAATGTAAGAACGTTATCGCTTTTTACGTTATTTGTATCAATAACGAGGCGATAGAACCGTGTCCATACTCCATAGTCCGTTAGTAGAGACAGTACAGCGAATCTTTTCTTTTCTGCTTAGCAGCAGATTTGCCACGCTTGTGATTGGATGAAAAGTAAGTTATAGATGAACAAAGCGATCTAGTTTGTACATTGGTTTGAATACTTCTATTGGTTTTAGAGGTTGGCATATGAACTAATCGATGAACAGATTTTGTTTTAAATCACTTTGAAATAAAGTTAATAAAACTTGCAATTAAATCCATAAAAAAGCAATTTAAGAATGAAATTAAGTGAGGTCTCAGTAAGTACCTATTCTTACATCGTTACTGTAACAGAAATACTTTTTATGCCTATTTATACATTATACATATTATTTGTATATAATAAACAATAAATTATAATGACCCTACAGGTTATAGTGAACAAATAAATAAAGAGAGAATAAATAAACAAAAGATGTCATAAAAAGTAAGAGTATTGGGTCGGTAAGAGGTAACGAATTTCAACGAGTCGTGAGTTACATGATAAAGAGCTTATATTTTCGTCGTTTTTATAAAAACCGCGTTATTATTCGTACCATTGATACGAACAACAAGAGCAAACTCATTCAGGAAACTAGATTAGATAGACTTAAAT
>DWEE01003476.1:0-10471 GCA_018245755.1 Parelbella macleannani
AATGTTACAATACATGTAAACTGTGTGTGGACTTTGGTCACGCCCTAATTTTAGATCTTTGCCTATTCATATTTATATTTGTGGTTTTCCTCGTTGGAACAACTTGACCCTGCTTCCTCTTGCACTTTGAACTCATTTAGATGTACAAATGTAGACGATAATGTTTTTAAGAACATGGAAGTAGCACGGCGGGTTTGGGAGGATACCGTTATTTGGCACATTTGCCTTCTGACCGCTCTGTAAGGGACGTGGTGTGACGATGTCATGGTACTAAATCATTGATGGTCTTCAACTTTTTCAGTTGCTGTGGGCAGTTCCTTGGGCGCTATTATTTTAATTGGTTTGCTGTCGCTCCTTTTGTGGAAGGTTCTGACTGATATGTATGACAAGAGGGAGTACAATCAGTTCAAGCAGAAGGCCCAAGCCGCAGGATACGACGTGACCTTGAATCCATGGTACGAGCCCCCCGTGGTCAGCTTCGTTAATTTGCTGCATGCTGACAATAATTCTCAACAAAGTCAACATTTGTAGTCAGGACTTTAAGGGTGAAATTATTATTGTTTATACATGTAAAATACGTAGAACTTATTGTTTTCGTTAATCAATTATTTAATTAGAAATACCACAAATCATTATATAAGGTTAATCACATCGTAGAGATCCCACTTCCAGAAATTCATTGTAGGTAGGTATTTAGACACAAAGAAGGTTAATTTACAATAAACACTATTAACATTTCAAAGTTTTATTTATTACACCCATAATTTATAGGTTGACAACCAATAAACATTAAAAACGAATAATAAAATATATTATATAAAAAGTCGCTCAAAAAGTTTGTATAAATTTTCATATAATACTCGTATATAACTTAATTTATATCTACTATGTAAAATTTTTGTTAACCGGCACTACAAGTTTCACATCGGTGTAACCACGAAAATTCTCTATGCATGTAAAAATAATCAAGCAACAAGCAGGCTGTGGATCTTTAGTGAAGTACTGTTTAGTGAAGTCAAAGTATCAACTTAATAGATACTTTGTACTGGATGGGGGAATTATTTTTACAAGAATTATAAATTTTTTAGCCTTACAAATAATTTAATGATTCACTTTATGATCAGTTTGAAAATGTGAATTAGGTGTTAAAGCTGGAGTCATATTGTCTTCTATTTGCTACCTTTATACGGTCATGTCACAGTACGGTCACGTCCTACAACCAGTCCGATGACAGTTGCTATCACATGCATGACTCTCCTTTCGCAATTGCGGCGAATTGTTCCTCTGCCGCGATCGTTAGTGTTCCTAAAAAAGACTTCTTTGTTATATAACGCATAATTTTGTCCTTCAACGGACGTAAGTTGTGAAAGAAAATATTTTTTTATATTTTTCGTAGTATGTACTGTCTGAATGAAAAAAGAAGAAGAATCAAGAAGATATAAGAAGGATAAGAAGATGTCTTTAGCTTAACGATGTTCAAGTATGACGACGTAGTCAAATAATATTATCAAATATGTTTACAACCTTCAAAGTGTTGTGTAATTCCGTGAGTAGTCCAATCCTGTCCGACTTTATAATTTATGCTGTAGTTGAACGTGTAAATCATTTTTTTCGTAAAACTGGTCGATCATGAGACCGTTTTAAGCGAATGGGAGGGTCATCATAAAACTTCCTGTCCCGCCTTTCTCCCGAATCCAATTTCGCTAATACAGCCTAGAACACAAAAATATATGAAAGTATTAAAACTATTGCATTAAAATATCCGTTTTATATTACATACGGTGACAAACATTTCAAATGACGATTATGGAAGAGTTCAGAAAAGGGAGGAAGAAAAGAAGAGTTCATTAATTGCTAACCCGGTTATTTTCCAGTTTAGTTCGTTTAATCTTCGTAACTCCTGAAAGACCTGGCAAAAGGTCACCGGCAGAACGTCGCCCAGCAACAATCGGCTTACACTCAAAGGGTGAACAGTTGCAACTGGAATCAGAACTACATTTTATCATATTATAAAATCTCTAAAATATTTCCTAACTTAAGTATCGAGAATTGGTCGTCTGTTTTGCGGATTAGTCAAAAGCGAATTCACAGAGACGAATTAATTTCAAGCGTAGCCTATTGTAAGGTATATAGGTCATAATTCCCTTAACATTTCATTTCATTGATACAAGACATAATTCCTTCCTGAAAAGGAGGAAAGAAATATCTCGTTGGCTCCAACAACGAGACTTTCTATTAAGAGACATAAATGGATAAAAGGATAAAAGGTTAAATTTACTTATTTCTTTCTGCGGTTGGTGCTTGCGGTACTGTAGGCTGCGGACTAGCTTCGCGTGATACCTCTGACGAGTTTCTACAGACTGCTTCGCGAACCTCCTGCAAGCGCCGTCTCTCCTCTGCCACCTTACGATCTAGTTCTGCCACTGTATCGAATCATTTTTTGCAGTTTTTCAATTGTTACCGTAATTAGCATTTGTTAGAAATCTGAGATTTAATGCCAGGTTAGGTATTTCTTATCTAGTACACACGGATAATGAAAATATTCACTAATCCAAAATCTTCAGCTTTTGATATTTCTACTTTGTGCTTACTATTATAAATATATCTGTCGGAAAGTTCATTCACTTGCATATAGCAAATGCAGGTGAATTGTGAATAGCATGCAAACCGCTTAATTATGAAAATTGCGTAGTTTTAAACCATACTCTTGTTTTACATGTTCGAATTGTAAAGGTCTTATTCTATTTTATATAACTTTTATCTGTTATGGTACCGTCCCCCAAGTGAAACTGATAGTTACACTTACTGTGCTGTTGTGCCTGCCGTTGTTTATTTATAAGTTCACTTTCTAAGGAATCTATTCTTTTCTGAAGGGCCTCTTCTTTACTAAGTTTTGTTTTCCAAGTGCGGCATACTTTAAGATGAAGAAATGAAAGTTCTTGTGTATCCAGAGCCTAGTGAAGAAGACATACACAGGTTTTAAACGACGTATGCACTTGTATGTTGTTAAGGTCGGTTGATGGTAAGATACTATATTTTTGCTACTGGTTGTTGAATTTCTAGAGTCTATGAGAGAATTATGGACCAACGAAGTAAAGAGGTCTACCGAGTATGACCGTTATTATATTTCATTATGTTTTCTGTCGAACACCCACCGAATTTATTCCAAGTTGGCACAAACGACTTGATTTCACGTTTCTTATCCGACGGTCATGGGATGGAATATCTTACCGATAATTGCTTTGTCCGGACACATATAATTTGGGACTTGTCAAAGCATATGTAATAGGCTTAATAGGCTTTGTAAGTGTGTATGGTCCTTCTTAGAGCGAATCTGTGATTTTTATTGCACATATAAAATATTCACTGAAGAATGTTAACACGAAGATACATCGAGATGTTCATTAAATTAACAAGAGTTTTTGCAACCGTGCACAGAGTGTTCAACAATCTTTAATATAACTTATTAGGTGTAACAAAATTTTTTTTACCTCAATGTTATTGTTCGATATTTTGCAGGCGATATATTTTAAGTATGTGTTTTCAGCCACCTTTCGTTGTTCCGCATCAACTTGTTCAAATATGTTTCTTATTGTATCCGATATGTTCAAATCGACTGAGCACGTGCATGGCCCGTGGGACTTCGTTTTTGGCTTTACATTGAATGCTTCTACATTGGTTTTAGTAAGAGTCTTCGTATCAATTCGAGAACGGCCTTTACGTTTTTTAATATCAGGTGGAGGAATTTTAACTAGATCCTAATTTTATACAATACAAATTCATGAAAACAGTGTAATAGAGACATCATATATCACTTTATAAAATAGATAGTTTTTTACTTACCCCATCTTCATTAAAAGCTGCCGTTGGCGTATTATCGTACATCTTGATTTTCAGTGTATTATTCTCCTTTTCCAGTTTTTCAACTTTACGCAAAGCCTCTATACTCATGGTCCTTAAATTCTCAACTTCATTTTCGTGTACTTTAATGACGTCTTGCAATGTTTCTTCATGGAGACTTTGAATACTTTTGACCCCCAGATTATGTTCGATAATTATATTTTTAATATTACTGTCGTACTGTGTCTTAACAGCGTCTACTTTTTTCTTGTAATCTCTCTCAATATTTTCTAATGTTCTCGTTAAATCTCGTATTTTATTTTCATAACTCTCCACTGAGTCCATTTTAACTAACACACCAAATTCACTAAAAGTTTTTTCACGATCGATGTATGATTTCCGAGAACCATCAAAAATTGATAAAGTACCATTTTTTGGCAGTTTATCAATATTTTGTGTGTCCTCTATTTTAAATTTATTGTTAATTTCGTTATGATTTTGGTTTGCTAATTTTTTCCTTAAATTACCTAAACCCTTATTTGTAGCAACAATCTGGGGATCATTTTCACATTTAATGGTATTTAAAATATACTGTAAACCAAAGTTTTCGGACTTCAATGTCTCTTGACTATCATTGGCAAATTCCGATATTGTCGTATCGTTTGTCGATGTATGATCAGAGTATTCAACTAGTAAAACGTTTGCACCAACACGGGAAAGCTTATGATGAGAGTCACATTTAGGCGCATGTGTTTTCTGGGATACAATATTTAAGGTATTAGGATTGCTAGATTGTCCGTTGTTCGGCAATAACAATCTCTCGTCAATTTTATTTGATAATTTTTCATTTGATTGAATTTGACTGGCATAACTAGATTGACTATGGAAGAAAATATCGTGAATTTTTTCTTCATGACATAATTTATCAAGAGCTTTCGGGGAACCGTGCAATGGAACCTTCGATGAATTTTGTTTATTTTTAATACTTGTGTCCGAGTAAGTCCTTTTAGGTGAACTATATATGGCATATCTATAAGATTCTAAGGAATTATTATCTCCATCAGAAGTTGTAATAATTAGCGAGGAACTTTCGCGGACTATTCGAGGTACATCGATTTGTAATTTCGGCTTGTTATTATATACTTCATTATATTGATTATCTTCTGTTATTGAAGAAATAAGTTCATTCTTGGAATGCTTTTCCTTTTTGTATTTTGGTTCTGAAACGATGTTTTTATTATTGCTAAGAAGTAATTGGTCCTTGTTATATATTTGTAATAGTCCATTTTCAAAATTAGACGGGCTAATATTATTGCTATTGCTGTCTCTGTCCTTATAAATAACAAATAAGTCCTTATCAGATTTATGTTTCTTGATACCTATTGAATCTGTAATTATATCGTCTACTATCTTTTTATCATTTAAGTCACATAAACTGGTTGAGCTAAGATTTAAAAGCTTTTCCGGTTTTCTGACTTTCATTTTGCCATCAGTTTGTTGTGTATTTGTCGGAGAACTTATGTAATGAGGCTGTAAATTGTAAACACCACTTGCGTTAATATTTTCCGTATTATGGAATCGAGTTTCTTCTTTACTGGTTCCACTAACAATCTCTTCTTTTGTAACGGATTTAGTCATGTTTAGGTTTTGTACATTTTCAAAGCTAGGTATAGAGCAATTTTCCACAGGTCCGAAGTTTAATCTTTTCATTTTATAATTAATATATGAAGTTTCAGTATTATCAAAGGAAGATACATCAACGTTAGCTCTTAATATTTGAACTTCATTTAAAGAATAGGGTTCGTTTTTCGGCAATATTTCCGACATTAGATCTTTTGTATTTTCTATAACTTTATTTTGAACGTTTTTAAAATTGCCATCTTCTAAAGTCGGCACTGTTTCTAAAGCAACAGGTTTCATTAAACTTTTTTCCTTAGATTTACTCTCTTTAGAAGTTTGAGTAGACTTTTCATCAAACTCTTGAGGAATCAGTTCAACTTGTATCCCGACTGACTGAACCGATTTATATCTCAAATTTTCTAGTGTATTTTTTAAAACCTCAATTTCCTTACATTTTTCTTTTAACATTGAATTAGCTTCATCGATAATATTTAAATTTCTGTCTTTCTCTGCGGAACAACTGTGCAAAGTATTTTGTAACTCATCTACTTTGGATACGGAAGTTTCATACATTTTTTGTAATAATTTTATTTCTTCTTCTAACTTTGAAATGTAATCTTCTTTTGATTTATTTATCTTTTCAATTATGAGGTTTTGATTTAAAATTTCTGCTTCTAGATCATTTATTATGCCCCTATCACAGGATAATTGTTTCTCGTACTTCTGTTTCATTTCGATTAATTTTTTTTCAACATTTTGCAGATTTGTCATAGCGGCATTCTTCTCACTAAGCAGCGTTTGTTTTTCTGTATTTATGATTTTCTTTTCTTCGTCAGCCTTATCTACTACAAGTTGGAATGAACTTTGTACTTTAAGCAACGTTTTTTCAAGCGATGCATTTTTCAACTGCCTTGATTCAAAGTTTTTCTTTATTTTACTTATGGAAGAGAGTATATCTTCAACAGTGCAACTACTTGGTGATAAAACACTATCTCCTATGCTTGTTATTTCTAGTTGTTTTATATCAGTTGCTATAACTTTTCTTTCATTTCGTAGTCTATCTAGATCTTTGATCGATTCCTCACTTTTAAGCTTTGTGGCTGAGAGCTGATTTTCCAGAACGGTGCTTTTATTTTGTAGATTTGCTAATTCTATACGCATGTTATGCGTGGCTTTAGAGTCTGAAATACCAAATAAAAGGTTAAGTCATAAGTTCTAAGACATAAATAATGGGTAACATTGAACAGTTAAAGATATATACGATGCGCTTCCATTCTTTTTAGGGACTCGTTTATATTTTGAATACTATAATCTTTCATTTGTTCTGTAGATTCTGTGAGATCTGCTAGGGTATTGTGTAGTCTTTTTACTTCGACTTGTAGCTCATTTATGTGGTTTTCTAACAATGATACTTTATCATCTCGAGCTAGTATATCTTCACTAAGCTTATCAATTATTTGTTCCTGAAAATAATTGTTTTATATAAAAATCAAACACTCACATTAAATTACTAATAATAAAGTTAATTTTACTAATCTTACCGATTCATCTAATTTATTTAGCAAGTTTTTAATCTTCTGGTGATTCATATTATTTTCTTCCTTCATATTTTCAATTTCTTTCTTAATGTCTGGAAGGTCTTGTGGAGTTTCCCAGTGAGACATTACCTAAAAATTCATTTATAAGATACAGAAATATAGAATGAAATACAACAAAGCAATAAATAGATACTGATTGATAACCTCGTTCCTAGCATTGATGAGGGCTTTCTCTAATTCTTCGCTTTGTGCCAATAAGTTCTCGTTATAACTGATTAATTCTCCGTTTTTACTTTGTAAGTTTTTGCAGTTTATGCTTTGCATTTCCATGTCTTTATGTAATTTTTCATTTTCTAATTTTACCTGCTCGTAAGCTATTTTTAAATTATGCAGGTCATTTTCCAAGTTATCGTAATATTTAAGTTTTTGACTTAATTCAACGCTCTCCTTTTTTAATGAGGCCAAATTTGTTTGAATAGTCAAATTTTCGTGCTGTAAGGCAGTCATGCTGCTTTTATTCGATATATCACGGTCCTGGAGATTTTTTATTTGGTTATTTAAATGACGGTTTTGTTCAATTTCATTTTCTAAATTGCGATATAAATTATCAATTTCTTTACATTTGTCATCAAAATCATTTCGTAAATTCTCGTAAGCGCTATTCACATTTCTCAATTCTTGTTGTAAGCTACTCGCACGTTGTGATTCTTGACGTAATCTATCATTTTCATTTTTTAGGTTATTAAGAGAGTCTGAAAGAAATTGTAACTGAGTTTCTCTGTTAGATAATTCTGACAGTAATGTATACCTGTCACGGACAACATCTTGATAATTGTTACTTAGTTGTTCTTGAAGATTTTCTGACTGCTGCAAACGATTCAATAAAGTTTCACTCTCTCTTCTCGAGAAACCAGTTGCATTCTCTAGTTCACATGTTTTGTTTTGTAATTCGTTTTCTAGTCTGATTTTGTCAGCAATTAATATGTCGTAAGATTCCTTTAGACTACTAAATTGTTGTGACAACGTTTCAAGATGGAGAAGCTTGTGATTTAAAACTGCGCTTTCCTTTTTTAATAGTTCTAAAGATTTTTTGTTTTGTGTATTTTCCTCTTGTAGCTTACTAATATTTGTAATATTATCTGCCCGCAATTTCTGTATTTCTTGTAATAATATAGAATTTTCATTATCATGATCAACTATGTTCATTAGACATCTTTCGCTATCTTCTACATCATGTTTTATATTTGTACCGTGTAATTGATAGTCATTACTATGAGATTGAGTTTCTTCGTAACTTCCTATAAGTTTCTGACTGTCAGTTCTAGCTAGCTGTAAAGAGAATAACGCATTTTTCTTTTCGTTTTCTAATGAGGACAGATTTTTATCATAGTTTTCTGTCATTTTCTGTAATTTTGCGCAAATATTTTTCCTATATTCTAATTCTTCCATAAGTTTCTGATTTTCTTGGGCCTTGTTATTAATTATGGAAATAAAGTTCTCAATGTCAGCTGATTTTTCTTCTATTTCTTTTGTTAAAGTTCTATTTTCTTCCTTTAATAATTGCATTTCATCCTGGTATTTTCTCGTAAATTTTTCTAAGTAGTTTTGACTTTGTACTGCTGAATCGTAGTTGCCTAGAAAATATACAATAGATTTAATGTGCTGTGATTTTGTACAGCACGTTTTGCTAGTATCAGTCGTGCTTGAAATGAAATATGAGTTATGTATCAAATATTTGCTTGCTTTGTAAAAGGCAAAAAGTACTTAAGCAGCTTATAGAAGAATTTCTTAACAAAAATTTCCAACCAATCTTACTTTTCCAATCTTCTATTTCCATCTTAAGATCATTAATTAACCCAAGTTTCTTTCTAAATTCTTGTTGTAGCTGCTGTTTTTCTTCCTCGTCACATATCAATGCATTTTGTAGATTTTTTATCTGTTGTTTTAGTGACTCAATTTCATCTGTTAACTCTAGCATTTTTGCGGAGTCCATGTTGGACGGCATCTTAAGTAAAAAAAACCATAAATAAATAAGGTATACGTTAAACGTTTATTCGGATACATAATAAAAAAACAGTACTTACTCTATCCTGTTCAAGAAGTTGGTCAATTTGCATTGATAAACTTTTAATTTGCTGTTCTTGACACATAATTTTACATTCGTATTCTTTCAATTTGCAAGTTAAAATGTTTTTTTCTTTTTCAAACGATATAACCATATCATTAAGTTTCTTTTCCAAAGCTATATTTTCGCACCTCAGTTCATCAATAGCTTTACATTTAATGCGATTTATTTCCGTTTCAGCCTTGAGTTGCGTTTCAATATTTAATGTTTCTTCAGATAGTAACAGAAACTTTTCTTTTAGATAATCTAAATCTTCTGAACGTTTTCTGTAATGCTCTTTTTCATTCCATAGTAAATTGTAATCTTGCAAACGACTTTTCAAACACTCAAAATCTTTTTCTAAATCTTCATATTTTTTATATTTCAGCGTGAGACAAGTTTTTTCGTACTTTAAATTCTCATAGCAATTTAGTAAATCTTCATAATTTGCTTGTAAATTTTTTAAGCGCTTGAGGTTTTCCGTTTCTATACTATAGTTATCGACGATCCCAAATGCCCTGTCTACTTGATCGTCTTCAATTTTAGTACAAATGCTATCTTTGCTTAAGATTTCTTTCATTTCTTGGTTCTCCATTATGTCAGCAACAAGTAAAGCTCTTTTACTATCTAAATTTGAATTTCTGTTCGTCGGTGACGTGAGCGCAAACGTTGTTTCTACTTGGGTGTGATAACAAGCGCATTCATGTTGGGCATCTTTTGTGTGTTCCTCTTGTGTACAGGGTGCAATTAAAGCCAATGAAAATTTTTCTAGAACTTTTAATTTGAAAAGAATTTTCCCTTTCACATCAATGCCACGAGTATCTTTTCCTGCAACCTGCGAATTAAGAAATCAAACAGTATAGTACATAAAAGAATGCCAAGGGTTACGTTTGATATGTAGATTAAAATGTTGGTATCTACACATAAACGCTATAGCCAATGATCACTACTATAATATATTTGTCCACATAAAAGAGGTAAAATATTAGATACGGTAAACGGGAAAATTTAGCATTTCATCTTACCAGTAAATCAAGATAATCTTTATATTTTTTGTTTTGACAAAGTGCGCCAAAAATCTTTTCCAAAGCGGTATATATATGAGCATATATGCAGTATGGTTCGCAAATGTCATTCTCCATTACCTGTAGTAGGTATATAAACGTATTAAGTATGTTTCAATGATGATATGTATTTTTAACTGGATGAGAACAAGTCTTATTTGATATATTGCCCAACAATTCACAAATTGTACCACATATTGAAATTGAATTAGTTTAAATGTTTGTACTACAAAATATGTGTCCAGTCGAGTAGTTCCCTATGTTAAATTTTATTGTTGTTCCGCCCGCAGAAAATCATTATTAAT
>DWEE01003477.1:0-10471 GCA_018245755.1 Parelbella macleannani
AATGCAAATGTGTGTATGTAAGTATCTACACACCTACACGGTTACCATATTAAGATCGCGAGCGAAACCGCGCGCAGTGACTACTTACGCAATAACTTGGCGTAGTTATAAGATAGACGCAGACACGAGTACGTTATAAATATGTATGTAGCTACGTGGAACGAGGCGAGGTAAAATTTTGGAGGGGGCAGGGGGCGCTCTCCGCGGACCGGGATAACGGCGCTCGTGCGTTTTCTTCTACGAGCATTATGTGGAAATGTTTAGATAATTTTTTATATTGAATGTTACAGGTTTTTTATCTGAAGAGTTTAGCGTAGGAGGGAGCTGTAGTGGTTTTTGCCGGCTGTAGTAATTTTAATGTGAGCAGAGTAGTAAAGGAGTAATTGCATTTGGAAATAGAGACTGCAGTAAGTTTCTAAGTGCAACTGATTTAAAATAGCACTGCAGGTTTCCAATTACTTTGGTTAATTAGGTATTAAGTAGAATACTGGTTCGTTAGTAGGTATTAGTTGATAGCAGATCGGCAGGAATCGCATTGTTAGTAACATTATCCGAGCAATGTTTGCGCTTTTCGAGGTCGGTCACGGACGCATTACTACTTTTGGAGAGCTAAGATGACGGCACCGTCTTAACCAATAAGAATACACGTATCTAACAGGAAACAACTAATTGGAAGAACTTTCCATTGCAAGGCAAAGATCTGTATCCGAGAGAGGCAATATTTATATTTTGTAATCTGTAAAAAAACTGCCGCGGGTAATATCTCTAAATTTTTCACTAGCTCCTTTCTACGAGCACACCGTGCGTGTCTTGATACAGCATATAAGTCGATCGCGGGGTGGTTTTTACATTCTCCCTCAAGTATACCCATACTACCGCGGACCACCCAGAGTAGCGACTCACCCATGCCAATATCACCCGTATATCTTACCTCTAAAGACGGTTATATCGTGCACTTAGGTGGAATATAACAGCTCTGCCCGGGGACGGAGGGTGTAATCTTAATATTAATATCGTCTTGGGAAGCGCCTTATATGATGAAGTTTTATGTTGGTATGTTGTCTGAACGCAGATTGCTATGCGGGATTTCGTAGGCGCTTTATGAGATATTCAATGAACATAGAACAGTTTTATGTGGCCGTTCATAGTTTGGTTATTGGCTTGATGAATATTAATGGAGATTTGCTGCGCAAATTTGTAAATATTTTATGTTCGCGGAAGGAGTTTTTGGTAGCTGTTTCTATTAATAATGTTGGTTATTTTATGCCTTTCCGATGGGTCTTCTTTGTTTGTGAATGATTATGTTTTTGTACGTGCTATACACCTATGTCTTAAATTGGGTCAGGTTAATAATATTGTATCGTCATAGGATGAAGTGTACAGTATAAAAAGTATTTGAAAAAAATATGTAGTACGCCGTTGTATTCGTAATGGAACAAATAGTATTATTAATGTACTGTGGTTCTGTGGCTTTAGTGACAGGTAGATGAGTGAATGAGCTGGGTGTAAATTTGGAGTTGAGATTCAGAAGTCTAGACATTTAAATCTGTACCTCCACTAAACCAGAAATTAGCCATGTTTTGAAAAATATATTCACCATATTATTTTATAATCGTTAAATCATTAATAAAAACTTTAATTTTTCATCGATAGAGACGCTACTACCTGAAATTATTATTATTAAATAGAAAAATGGATAGGTCAGATATTTATATTCATATACATTAATATTGTACTTTCATCTTGTTATCTCATTACTCAACTAAAACAATATCAATCCCTTTACATTTCTATTATTTTTATTAACTATTTATCTTCGCCGTTATAGTGAAACACATTCAATTTTAAAACGAATGCTTTATTTAAAAAAAAGCTGCGTGCCTGTTAGACTAACAACCCCGATGAGACGCTGCTATCCAAACCACTAGGTTATACTGTTTTATTAAACCAGGAATTCTTATTATTCTTATGTACATCAAAAGTCACAGTTGATTTAAAAAAAAAAACTTTATCCTGAGAACAGAAAACCAGTATATATTCAGGTCTTATCAAGAATACTGCTGAGGATTGATATCTGGACTATGTTCTACATAAACCAATTTCCTATTTTGGATGTTTGAGATTGCGCAATCCTTTTCTGTTGCGTCTTGCTATCATTGGTGACACATCGGACTGTTCTAAGAGCGCTCTACACGACTCTACATTACGTGACAATTAACGCGTCTTTCATTTACAGTTTTCATACTAAACTTGTTTCTTTAAATTCATATACTTCTAAGTGTGTAGCAAACAATATGTTAGATTAGCTTGAGGTCTAATTGTAAGACTCAATCACCAGATAAATTTAGAATAATTATCAGTCAGATTAATGTCTTAGTGAATGAATGAATGAAAAAATCGGAAAATCACGCCTGTAATCTCTGAAGGGCTAGGCACAGGAGTCTTGGACACTCATGTAAAAAAAGGTGAAAAAGATTTCTTACTGTAAAAATAGATATTTTCCATATTTATTGGTATAGTGTTCGCTATGCTATGGAAAGTCACTTTGTTGCTTTGATCTTGTAATGGTCTATTTAGAGCACTAATTAACACGTTATCCTACTGAGTACGGTGCTCTGGGTTTGGTTCTTGACTAGACATAACTGAATGTGTTTAGTGTTGTGTTCTGGGCTTGTTTTGGATATTGGTCTGTATGCACACACGACTCTGCCATCCTTGTTTGGGATTGAGAGTGAAGGGTTACAAGAAAACAACCAATGCAAGGAATTAACGTGTACATAAGATTGTTTATAGAGGTAAAAAGAACTCATAACAGGAATCAAACTACGTCAGTTAAAGGTAAGTTCAAAAACCCTAAATATGTAGTTTTTTATTTATCAAGAGCAACTAGTTTATTGGTTTAGATTTCCGTTTACCATTTTAGTGGTCTGGGTTCGAATCTTAGTACCTACCACTGGTTATATGGACGTAAGAATTTATCATGAAGAGGTCTACTTCATCACGTGGTAGATAATTACTGCCATTTAAAATAACACTTGTGTCCAATAGTAGTACAACGAGACCAGACAAGACTTAATGACGATGATGATGACGAAGAATTGTGTATTGATTGTAGATATATATATATATATATATATTATATCTACTCGTACGTCTAGTAGAGATAGCGCTGCGCTTAATCTTAAATATTATAATTAAATTTCTACAAGCAATCTTTTTCATATCACACGTGCGTTGCACATCCCTGTTTTAATGTCGGCATTCGCAAAAACAAAAACGTTTTCCATTTCGGCCGAAATCCCTCGAAATTAAAACTAAATCGCATGACCCGAATTCGGAATAACCCCCCCCCCCCCCCTCACTACTACAAAAACAACGCCAATGGACGTCGGGTTGTATTCTAAACTGGACGCAGGTATAGGAGACCCTTGGTGAGAATTTTATTTGCGAAAAATATAGTTGCGACTATAGCTCGCCCCCCGGTCGGAGGGGCCGGGGCGGAAGTGGGTTGAAGTAGTGGGGTGTTTCTGCGCCGGGTGGGGGTGTCTCCTAAAAACGGTTAAGTAGCTCCCCAACCCTATAACTATTTTATGCGGTCCCCTTAGAAAGACAGCGGAGATGGGGCCCGCGATACCCCATAGGCGCAACGGGGGGGTTGGAAATTTTACCACGTCTGTGTTAAGAATTCATGGCGGATTTATAATTAAAAGTCTAATTACCGTACATACATTGTTATTGCGTTGATTGCCACGAAACGTATGAGATGGTAGTTAATAAGGTTGTTATTCTTAATAAAACTTGAATTTCTATGAAGTTGTACGCTTGACGGGATTTTATATTAATAGAAGTGTGAGATCTATTCACGATATATTTGTATATATTACATAGTAACTTCTTTAATACGGGAACAAATGATTAGGTATGCAATAATCCATAAAGACGAAATAGTTTATTAAATACTCACGTCTACGGGCAAATATCACACACACTCAGCGTTTTTATAACGTGCAAATTTACCATCAACTAAAATTTCAATCATAATGGAGAGACCCAAACATTTCTCACCAGGGAGACAAACTCTACTCTTCTCCTCTTTTTATATTGAAGTCTTCTTCGGAACTGAATCTGTATAAAATCACCATCTTCAGAGGCTCTATCTGGAAGAAGTTCCGCCCACACAAGTAGAGCCTGTGGAAACCCTACGCCATGACAGATACTTGACTCCATGTACTTGAATAAATTTTGAGGTAGTTTCCATCCGCGGCTACGATTTCAAGAAAGATGTAAAATAAAATATATCCATTTATGTAACTATATGCATATATTTTTACATTTAGCTTGGCAACCAGACAAACGGATTGTCTGATGGTAAGTAGGTACCTTCGCCTCTGTATGTCGTAACACCCGAGGAGTGCCCATTGCGTTACCCAATTTGAAGGAGAGTTCACCTTGCGTTTTCCTTGAAGAACTCATATGTATTTTTATCAGCCGTTTGGATACCATAGAAAAGGCTCTGCTTATGAACAATGGTCGTGTCTAGAGTTATCCTAAGAAAATTACATGTTTATATATTTAAAGAATATGTGCTTAATTAGTGATTGGCTGACACCCGCGACTTCGTCTGCGCTGGTTATTATTTTAGTAATACATTTAATTTGCAAAAAATATTAAATACATAATCCTAAAAAAAATCTAAATTGAAGTATCTTAAAAATTTATAAACTTTGAAACAAATGAAGATATCGTAATTTTTTTAGGATAAGGGCTAAATATTTATATAAGAGGTAAAACTAAAAAAATGTTCGATACCTATCCAGTAGCTTTTATGTGATGAGCACACAACGGCAGACCTTTATCATTTTATATAGTTAAAGAATAAGAGTTGCATTTAATGAAATTAACTTCGATATTACGTAGCGTGCTCCTAGAAGGGCGGAAGTGAACGGTTAACTTTGATAAAATCGGTAGCTATTAAAGTGGCGACCGTGACAAGCTTTTCTTCTTCAATCTAATATCTAAATTTTCAGTTCCAGAAGATACAGGTTTAACGGTGTAGTCTTCAATGTCAACATCTGGCATTTTCATGTGTAAGACCATTTATCATCACTAGTTTACATCACTTCGTGGTCTAATCAAAGGTCACGTGCGGTTTATAAAAATTCCAATTACCACTCTTCTTGTCAATGGCAACATGGATTACAATCGAAGTCTAGGCGAATCCATATGTTCACGCTTAATATGTTTAAAACACAAGATACAAAGTAACTTTTCACACTATATCATTTAACAGATTTGCCTAAATTTCATTAAACTTTAAATCTTCACACGTATAGATGTTACTAGGATGACGATAAAAAGAAAACTAAGGGTAGAGTCGCCTCAAAATAAAATCCACCTGTATACAAGTTTCTAATATTCAACACCCTTTGTAACAGGTTTCTTTGTGTTAACAACAAACTGTTGTTAGTACTGGAAGACGTGCACGAAAAGAAACAAGTCTTTGTCGTTTCAAAGGGATGTGTATTCGTGAGAAAATTCTTTTTCGGATTTAATTTTATAGATGTTTATTCATGTTTAAGTTTATAAATATAAAAATTTTTTTTTAAATTGCCTTTATTTTGTAGAGAAAAATGATTTCAAGGGCTCCGACCAGGTCGCCAAGAGTTTAAGCGGTCAATGAGCGTGACAATGTATCAAGCCGAGGATCTCTTCTGGAGAATGTTGCTGAATGATTTTAAGCTGGATCACGTTTCTTAGCCATGAGAGCCCTATTGAAAATAGAGAGAGAGAGAAAGATGATTTTAATATCTTGAGTATAAAGTATTTACATATTTAGATTAGGAATTATAATATTAATAAGTTATTATTCAGTAAACGTAATTGGTGAAACTTGGGAGTGTAATACATTCCTTTGCCTACCCCTTCGGGGATACAGGCGTGATGTTACGTTAGATAAGAAGTTTATTTATACATCTTTAATTATGAACAAAAAAACTAAATCGGAAATTAAGACATTATTTGGTATTTTAATTAATTTTGGCAAATTCATATATTAATAGTATTTGATGTTGATGATTTTTTGGCTTTCACTATTTTCATATCCCATTGTTGGACATTGGTCTCCTTTGCAACCGTAGAAGGCCTGCGGCCAACTCTGTGCTATTAGCTTCCGATTAGCAAAGTATTCATTGATGAGAAAAATAGGAATCACTGCATAATTCTTGTCATCATTTTCAACTCCTTCAATGTGTTACTGTTGAACACTCGTGTCCTCATAATTAGCAAAGGTCTCCAATGCTAATATTGCGCAAGATTCGGTGTAAACTCCATTAACAAAGTCACTTGAAATTACAATGAAAATTACATGTTGCTCCACATTACTATTGTACCTGTTCTTAGTTGAACCTGTTTCCATTGAACCTGTTTTTAGTTGTCATCTAACAGGTTTACACGTGAGCTGTTCAAGAAAGTACTCCAGAAACGAATGGAGTCGTGAGAATTTTTTGTTGTGAAATTAATTGTGGATGTTCTTACTAACCTGTTGGACGGTGAGCGAGGGGATATTTTTGGGAATATCTGGAGTATTATTGATGAATAAAAGTAAGTTAACAAAATGACGTTTAATTTTTCGTATATAAATGTTAAGTTGTTTAATTTTTTATATGATTCTTACTCTCTATTCAGCAAGGGGATGTATAACGTTCCTCGTAGAACATGCGAGTGTACTACACTGCTGCCTACCTCATCGAGGATATGCAGTCGTGGTGTTACGTTTGGATCTTAATTTAGTTATAAGCGAAAGGCTTATATTTTGGTGTCACGTCGTCGCCTCAGTAAAAAATATTCTCCATTATTTTGGGTTTTACTGGTCCAAAGTAGCCCATTGACATTCGGATCTAACATACATACCTACATCTTGATTTCAAATAAATTCCATACTGTGCTTAATGTAAATAAATTTTTAAATATTCTGTAATCAAGTTTGTAAGGAGTGTGGTTTCGAGTTTAATAAATAATTAGAACACATCATAGACACAAATTAAATTTTTTATAAAAGTAATATAGTTATTTTTTAACATTAAATTTAAATTTTTTACTCTCAGTCATATTTTTGATTTCGACTTTTTGAATTTGATTTCATAGAAGTCACGTAGCAAGAAGAAATATAGAGAAATAATAATTTTAATTGTAATTAGTATTAAATAGTTGACCGTTTATAGGTAGGTAATTGTTCAATCTAAGTCTGTTACTCTCGATAACATAATGTACCGTATGACCACAGTATCGCTTGATCCCACAATATTACGAGCCCTTCGGGATACGACTCTGGTTTGACCTTCCCACGACCGCTATTGACACTCGGACAGGATTTCACATTTATGACGGAATAGCATCAGATTCATTGTCCACAACGAGTTCTTAGCTCTACATTCGCACAGCCCTTAGCTTCAACCCTTATTGAGCTTGTACTTCACAGAAAGATAAAATCCGCTAAAAGATTGAAAGCGTCTATACAATATTAACAAATCGTTTCACAAATTCAATCTAAAGTTTATATTTGGGTATAATAAATTAAATATTGTTTTTTATCTATTTCAATTACAAAAAGAAATAAATTGAAAATCCTTGAAGCCAATTAAAAAATTAAGCTGATTTGTATTGTATAGTGCATCGATTAAAATATATACAAATTACATGGAAATTTAAATATTTAACATGTTTTAATAGATGTAATTTAATGATGTAGGTAATTATTTTATTCAATTATTTATTAATTATAATTTTAATGAATGAACCTTTAAATTAATTTCAAAATTATAAGAGCCTCTGTAGCTATTATTTCCGTTAGTACTAGTCGGCTTGCAATGTGCCCAATCTATATAAGTATTACTATCGCTTGCTATAGTGTCTCTTTAATCGCAATTAGTGAAACGAGTCCTGGCACTGTCTGACCGAAATTGGGACACACGAAATACTGTTTTCACTTCCCACCGAGCAACATTACTATCAATTATTTTTGAAAACCTGTCGCTTTTCGAAAACTCTTCTTGAGGCTTAAATTTTTGTCAAAAACCTGTTCAACGCCTTTGCGAACTAAAGGTTAGTCCAAGTTGCATGAACTGGTTTCCTTAAGATAGGGTGAGAATGAACGGATAGGTTTAGGCTGGCCCGTTTGCTCAATAATAAGTGAAATTGACCGCTAAGCGGGGGTTTATGGGTTTGATACCTAGCTGGAAGCATGTGATGAGCATGGGTATTTGTTGTTTTTTAGTATTTTTTATTGTTCTATATTAATACTTATTGGCGTACATAAATGTATGCACATATGTAGTTTCTCAGTTGGTTGGTTAATACAGCTTTGGCTTTAGGCTTTAGGTGACTGCCGATCGGGTGGTCCAGGACTCAAATTCCGAATTGGGTTAGTACCCGGTATCTATCCACTAGTGTGAATTTTTCTAATTTACAATGTCTAGTAGTGAATCGGAGTCTGGAATTGTGCTCGGTGTATAGCAATAGGATCACCACCTGTTTCATGGGATTTAAACTTAACTGGTGAAACGTGAAAGTGTACTACACTCCTCTGCATACTTTTTCGGGGATTGCGGGCGTGATGTTATATAGAAAAAATATTTAGTAAGGTCGCACCAAATGTTGCGGCCGCCTGCCCGCTTGCTTGTGCCCGTGTAAAAAGCGAGCGTCTAAGGCGCGCGGGCGGAGGGCGCGAGGGCGGCCGCGCCCGCCGCTGTGTGCGTGCTCACATCTGTGTGTGTGTTATATTTTCATTTCAATAGTTTTTACATTGCATTCGTGAGCGTCGGGTTACATCTGTGTGCGCGTTAATACCGTATTGATTTACCGACGACGACGCTGGCGAAGTCGACAAGAAATTATTATCTTTAAGATAGCGAGGTATTTAGTCATATCACTATTACGCATGTGTTGGTTTCGTGTTGAGATACTGCGGTATAATTATGTATGAGTATTTAATTCGGACTTACCAGCCAACTTTGTGAAGTTGTTCCCTAGCTATCTATCTAATATGAAAGTTCATGACGCATGTGATGGATTTCGGTGTAATTATTGACATATAGGTAAGGTTGGTATCGATGTCATGGTTGAAAATTTGTCAATCTTTTGGTTTGAATTAAAATTGTGAACGGTTTAACTTTTCGGTTTTTTTATTATTTTTATAAGAAATTGCTCTAGATTATATTAGAATTAATTTATGAAACATACAAATGGTTATGTAATATTCTATTCGCTTTTTTGATTGTGCAAATACCTATGTGCCTTATTCTCACTAAAATATTACTTTACTACTTTGATAAATATTGATGGTGTTAAATGTACACATGTTCAGTATCCTCGTATTAGAACAAATAACAATGCCACGAGGTGCCGTATGATACGATTTGAAACAAAGAAATGTCTAATAATTAATAATTATGATAATAGTATATGATAATATGAAAATTTTCAAATATAATACATTTAATAACTAGGCGTATTTCGCAAGTGCTTGAACAATTACTGGGTGATCTTAGACGATAGGAATGCTATATCGTGTAATCAATTTCTTCTGCTTCTTTACCCAATCGCAAGCTATCTGGACTCGACTATCTTATTTTTTTCAAGACGTTATGCTATATAAATAATTCGCTATGGACATACCATAATGCCTATATTTCCCCGAAGAAAAGGTTTTATTTCGTAGAAACCGACATGCAAACTTCTTTATTAACGAATTACGCGAGTACCAAATGTTGCGAGCGCCACCCGCGCACCGCACGCTTTGAAAAAGCGTCTAAGGAGGGGGGGGGGGCTCTTATATTTAAGATGGCCTCCGGTCCGTATCGACGCGGCGCTCTCCCTCCTTACGGCGGAATTCGCTGCCACGGAGGCACTGATTTCGAAATAGTGTCGGCATGCATAATTTTCAGGCTTAGGTAATTTTTGCCTTTTGGTTTTATGACTGTCAGTTGTTGTTGGCATAACTGTAAGTTTTGTATTAGGAACGTATTGGACTGGCAGGCAACACTTGTTTGTACGGTTGTAAAGTTCTTAAAAATCGTTGTGCTAACATTTGGATGGACGAAAAATGTAGAATCTACTGTTGATCGTGTTAAAACTACATGTTTTAATATAACGTTTCACGCTTCAATTATTTGCTAGTGACTGTAGAGTCATTATATAACATTGTAAATTAATATAATTTTAAAGTATTCATTATTTCTCATAAATATTTTTATTATTCAATATAATAATATACCTACAATGCGCATTAATAAAAATGGGTAATATTAAAACATGTTGTGTTGATTACTTTAATTTCTGAACGCACCGTACGTCATCTCCAAAGTGACATACATATAATTGAAAGATAATTACGCGCCAAATTGCAAAGAAATAAAATTTCCGGCAGCCATATTGATATGTATGCGATTGTAATTCTGTGTTTTCAGAGTAGCTG
>DWEE01003478.1:0-10470 GCA_018245755.1 Parelbella macleannani
AACATCTCATTCTGCAAAATAGTATAGGCCATTATAAAAGTAACAAGAATAACAAATGTTGCCGAGATATACTGCCGGGCTGTTTTCTGTATACCGTTCTTAGAAACAAAATGTGCGTTAGGTCACTCCTTGATTAAATTAAAAAAAAATGTCATTTTCATTAAATATACCAAAACTGCAAATCCCTTTTACTTTTTTCTTGCGTCAATAAATTTTGAAGATGTTGAAATGTCAAAAAACGATGACTAATAAAAAACCTTAATGTATCCATAAATATTAATAGTAATCTAATGAATATTTTGTGCATAATTGTAATAAATAGAACACAGTACAGCTTAGAAGCTAAAGCGATATTTAGATTTTTTAACAACGTCTTTGCTTTCGTTAGTTTTCATTAGTCTGCTTTACTTATTAGAGGGTCGTGACTCATTTATTTATTTGCACTGCGTAAATACAAATGGGTAAACACTCTACACGAACTATTACCTTTAATCTAACAAGTTTGCGAACTGCGTGTCGTCGACTCTATTAACTAAACAAATTAAGAAACTTTCAATAAAGTATATTTTAAATTTAAATTTATACAAATATTCCAATAACTTCATCGTGGAATTATAACGTCAGCAGTCTTTGTTAAAAAAAATTACGTTTTGCAAGCATAATGTCAAATCAAAGCTAAATCTGTCAATAAATTATACAATTTGAATGTATAATTTTTATACACATATATTTATTTTTACACGAGTTCGTTTTCGAATATTTTTTACATTTACATACATTAAGACGCTTTTACACGTTTATAAATGTACATTTAACATAGAAGATTTATAAGACATGTGTGGTGATAGCAGAACATGTTACTGCATAGGAAATATAATTTACATATTTGAAAAGTAAGTCGGAAATGTTGATACTGCAAAATGTCATTTGTCTACTGTTAGATTTCTTCATGATCGACATGTTAATGTCTTGCCCTGATATTCCAACCGCAGTTTAAAGATACCACTAATACATCCATTTCCCTTTCTTAGCTATAATTGCAGCGTAAAACGAAACGTAGCAATAACTAACTCCTTTTATTTATTCAATATTTTTTAAACCCTTTACACGTGTTGCATATTTCATTCTTCAGCTTATTGTTTGTATTTTTTCAAAAAATGTCAATATTGCACAATTTTATAAAAACTTTAAACAGCCTTTTTAAAATTTTAAATTGAATTTGATTATATTAAAAATAAAGTGAAAGAGAATTATTAAAAAAATATATTTTTTAAAGTTACACTGAATTTGTGGCATTATGGGCTATATATAGCGTATGTGTAGGTATTTCGTGGTAGTAATAAGTATACGCAATGTTCGCGTTTGTTTACAGCAGAGTATTATACGTTCACCGAGGTACAAGAAAGAAACGGTAATAAAATTTTATAAATAAAACTTTTTTTAAACTGATTATTTCTCCCACTGTTTGACACGAATGTCCCCTGAGTATAAAAGGGTTAAGCCCACAGTATGCCACGCTGACCTAGAGCGGACTTGCAGATTTACACTCCTAACACGTTTTATTGTTACTGAACATTATAGAATATCGCATTGTCCATTTTCAATTTATATATTTTTTTATAAATTAATTATTAGCATTAACTGATTACAATTTTAATTGGTTTAATAACAATGATTTCAGACTTGCCTCCTGCTGTGCTCTCACCGCAGTGGTCACATGTCTCATCACGACGATAGTTTTAATGTTAGCCTTCGGAATAGGGCTGGGCTACAACTACTGTTTTGTGGACATTAAATCGAAGCGGGAAAGCGGTTTGTGACTTTTGCCAACCATACAGATCGCCACTAACGCAGATGGTTATAGACGGAGTTGTAATAAAACATAACAAAAAAGTAACAAAAATAATCGTAACATCGCGCCTGCAGTACCCAAAGGGGTCGTTACAGGAGTGTAGGACACTTCTACGCTTCAGCAAAACGTTCGGCCAGTTAGTTGTAATATATAATTATGTGTCGTGCTATTAATACTACAAAACTATAACTAGTACAAACGGTAGCCATGCTGTAATACATATATTTCTGCTCGTTATCAACAGCATAATAATATGTCATGCTTGAGCCAGGTAACGGCTTGCTATATCTTTCGCA
Source organism: Parelbella macleannani (assembly GCA_018245755.1). Taxonomy (NCBI): domain Eukaryota; kingdom Metazoa; phylum Arthropoda; class Insecta; order Lepidoptera; family Hesperiidae; genus Parelbella; species Parelbella macleannani. Next base: position 2,149 of record DWEE01003478.1, read on the forward strand.
TGTGTCAAAAACGTAAGAAAGAAATATATATTAGATGTCTTGCTATTATACATATATATACGTATATTATGGCTCCGCATGTGACAACCTTAAATTGGACAATCGGACACGTGGCTCACTCATGTGCCAAAAGTCAAGGCTATTCGCGATTCCATCATGAGTCGTACCAAATTATCGACTTGACTAGAGTCAGTTTTAAAACATATTATACCTACTACGATTGTATTGTAATATATGTACACACTTATGTATAATTTAACGAAATAAAAACAATTACAGATTTAATAATAGGAAATGACATGAAAAAATTAGAAATTAACTGTATTTACTAAATAGTTTTTGACGAAGGATGAAATTTCCTAAATAGTATTTAATCTCTATAATAGATTACGGTGGCATAAATTGGATTTCTTTACTTCGAGCGCTGTGTGTTCTGTTCAAATATATTTACAATGTTATCAATTCGTTGGATAACAATTCTCGCAAAATCAATGCAATTTTAAGTCGAAGAGCTAACTCGTCAGTTTATTTATTTATTTTTTTTGTAACACAGTTTTACCATTGCACTATAATTTTTTTGCTTACATGTTATAATTCGTGTGAGGATATGTGCGTGTATGTGTGTGTGTGCGTGTACGTATCCATTTTTCCAGATTTCACGGACATCATGAGTACGTACACAACAGCATCAGCGACAAGTCCGGTTTCATTGAGCTCAGACACAGCCGCAGTCTCTACATCTAGTAAGCCGCTTACTCCATTAGAAGATACTCCTGCGATGAAGACTACTACAGAAGATTTTTTATTGCCTCCAATAAGGCGCAGGGACTCGACGACGAAGCGCCGAGACTCATTTGAATACACAAAAGCAACTGCAAGTTTGTTACCCATTCTCTTGAAACGGACAGTGATTGTCCCTTTGCGTGACAACATTGATCTACCTACATTGTTGTCGAAGATAAGGGCCCTGAACAAAAACGTCACGTTAGAAATAATAACGCCCTAATGTCACAATACTCACCGTAAATAGACACATGCTACATTTCGATGTGTTTTGTTTTATTTTCCTACACATGGTATAGTTATATAACATCACGCCTGTGTTCACCCGAAGATGTAGGCAGAGGAGTTACTTTTTCAACAGTTACGTTATACATTTCATGGAAAAGTGGCAAATGTAAAAGTAGCAAGCGAGACTGGGAATTTCAAGGTAAAAAAACGCAATAGTACGTAGCCTGACCCGGAAATCGAATCTAGCACCTCTTGACTCGCTGTCATTTGGTATATTGTACCTGTTATATAATTTGAAAATTGCTGAATGGTTTTAAAGACAAGAATAATAGTAATAGAAATGAAAAGTGTGGCCTTATTGTATTATTGTAGGACGTTTCATGTTAGATTATTGAGTGTGCCGATTAATTGCTATTTATGCGCGTAATGTGTCGAAATGTTTAAGTACCTACGATTAAATCAAATAATATCGTTAATACTTGGTCCATACAATGATTACAAGTTGTAATACACGACTGCGTTGGTGCGGACTACCGTATAATTCTCATACAATCTTTCATCCCCTTTTTTAGGGGTTGATTAAAAAAGAAATTCTAAGGAGCAGAAAAAGGGTATATATACCCTTTCCAAGATTCAGGCAACCTAATATAATTCCAACGAGTAATATCAGCTGTGTTGAAGTGAATATGTAACACACAGAACGACTTTCTCATTTATAGTATGTAATAGGTACTGTAGTTAACTACTATTTGTAGTATTCTATAGTACGTGGGAGTATATCCGTTGTTAAGTAAAAGCATAAGCAATAAATGCGCGTTCAAACGATAATAATAATTTCATCATCATGAATTTATTGTCCCATTTATAGACACTGGTCTCGTTTCATAATCAAAAAACGGTAACGTCTGCCACGCTGGACAAATGCGCTTGACAAATTTGCCATGCCTTTTTAGCAACAGTATAGAGAATTATGAGATTACAGTTAAGTAAGTGATGTTTAAAAAAATTGTGGGTTAGGATTTGAACTCAGAGCTCCGGGAGCGGGAGGTTGATTTCTATACTATTGGATCATGATTTTTTTGAAACATACTTATAGTAACTGATTACTCTGCAGTTATCCTTTCAATTAACATTGGACCTTGACTTCAATTATGCGACTCAGATTTTTATCGTAACAATAATAATTTTCAATTTCATATCTTAAACAATTAATAAACTATGAAACGATATGAAACGTTGCAAAATGATGAGTATTTCTGACAAAAGTATTAAGAAGATTATGATTGGTGGAATCAAACTTTATGTCTTTCACTAATTATATTCAGAAGTAGGTATAATTTGCAAATTTTATATGAAATTGTATCAAAATTTCCGAATTTTAAATATCCAGAAATTAGGTATCCAATAATAGAGACAGACCCTTAAAATGCTTATTTTGAGAACATTACATAATACGTCTGTTTCGTTCTCTTTACGTATACACTGTCACCTTGTTTTGACATCTTGTTATAAATTTACATTACAGTAATGTAGTAACACAATTTCTTAATTCATGATGCTTAACGCAGGCTGGCGATACGATTTATCATCTCCATTGGAACCCAAATTCATATGGATGTCGCTGTGACTACGGACAGTACTCGCGTGCTGTCTACGTGCAAACTATGTGGTTAGTCACGTTAGTGGTGCGGTTAATCAGTGCTCACATATATACGTACGTAATTTATGTGGTAGTGCTGTGCGGTTAGTCAATGCTCCCATTTATTTAAATCACGAGGTACTACTAAGGTTAGTCGATAAAAACTTTTTGTGTAATATGTTACATAGAAATGAATCTTTTAATTATAATTTTTCACAGCTAGTCGCAAATCTTATCATAGACCTCCTCTGAGCGCTATCATAACCTGCGTTCGGCTTAAAATTTTAATTTGTAACTTATTTAGAAAACGATTAAGTGCTCTTAAGAGTAAATTGTATACAATTTTTATATTTCCTTCTAAAATGGTCTACACTGTCGCACTTTTTTTATAATACACTAGTTCCGCTAGTACGCTGCCTCTAAGGAGATTCCCCAGTAATGGTGTACATTTTTCACCTACATCCCGCGGAATTTGTTAAAGTATTCATACCAAGCGCTTCCGCGACAAGCTGAAACTGAATAATTCAGTACTTTTAGTGTACCTGCAAAACCAATTCCTTCGTTACATATGAAATAATAACTAAGACAAAATGATTACTATTATATTGTCACAAAATTCCAAATAAATTTAACAAAAAATATAACAAAGTAAAACAATAAGAAATTAAAAAAAGGTTAGGTACTCGTAAAATTTAAATCCCGTAACATATAAGTGATTATAATAATGTATAATGTTTCATTGTCCCACACTAAAAAGATACTAAGTCAAATAACAAATAATAAATAAACGTGAACACAGTTACGCAATATTTGAAAAGAATATAATTTCAAAGCTGTGGTCAAAGAAAGACCGAGCTTTTGCTAACCCCAGACCTTGGTCTCCCGCATCGTCATTTCTCACCCACACCCGCCCACATGCAACGTGCAGTGATTACTTCGATCTGGTTAGGCAGCCTGATTGCCGAGGCCAGTAGCGGTTTTCTTAAGCTTTCTTCATAATGATATATTCGTTGTTCAGTTTCCGAAACATCATCATCGGGAGCGGTGGCGGCCGCGACGGCTGTATACCGATCCCGAACCCGTGCGCGTGCTGCTTCCGGTGCTGCTTTCAGCTGCTGATGAAGCTTCTTTGCTACGCCCTCATCATCGGCCTAATAGTTGTAGGCCTTATGATGCTCGCTGAAGAATTGTGTAAGAATGTTCTTATTTAATATTACCTATATTTAAGTGTGTATGTTCATTATGATTTATCTGGTAGAAGTTCATCAGATCTGTTAGTAAAGATAGAGATGTTTGGTGTTTTCTGCTTCCTGCATATGCTAGGATCTTCGTTCATAATTTTTTTATTTAATTCTACAAGAAACAATCGGTTTATATATTGTACATTTGCTATTAAATACTTACAGGCTCAATGACTGAGAAAGAAACGAATTCAACAGAAACAAGCTCATCTCATCCTACTAGTAAGTTAAATATTTTAGTGCAGGTAACACTAATTTCAATATGTCAAATGCCAAATCTCCGTCATTGATTGGATGTCAATATGCATGTCGTGTAAGATTTACTTTGAGAAACAAAAAATCATATTAAAACATGCAATTGTTGTAATTATAGTTCCTATTGGTGTAATATGTGGTATGTTTTTCGTAGATATGATAGTTATTTTTATTAGTATGTATAATTAACTTTCTTAAGGGATAATATAGCAATGTTTTTAATTTCCCTTTATCAATTGATACATAGAAAAGTACAGTAAGTATTTCTTCTTAAAATGTAAATGTGTTTTGTAAATTATTGTATTTTGTTCGAGAATTTATCTCATTATACACTTTCAATTTGTGATATACCTACGTAACATGATTATTACTTAGATAACAAAATCAACGTTTATACGATGGAACTGAAAGATATTTAAAGTTCTTTACAATGAACAAAAACGTGAATACTTTATGAGTAGACATATACGAATGTATATTTAAATAAGAACTAGTACTTATTACACGTACATTTGTACACTTGTAAAACCCGTTCTCGGGATAACCCAAAAACAAGACGAATATTATTAAATATGTATTATATTTGGGTATCAAATATATTGTGGCTGTTTTGAAATGAAACCCGCTGTTTCACCTTAGGCGCAAGTTTAGTCAATATAACTAAGAATGAAGGGGTGTAAGGATCATCTACAGGTAGCAGAATAAGATATGTGAAAAACTATGCTTACAATTCACAAACCGCATGCCTAGCGTGGGGGTTATGGGCAACTCTCCCTTGAGGGAGGCCTACACTTAGGCCTGGACTTAGACAGGCTAATAATGATGACGATTGAACGGTTCACTCCTGGAATGTGTTGAATTACAGCTGGCGCAACATTTACGTGAGCAATGACGCATTGAGTTTCGCGGCGCAAATAGTGATATGCGTCCTACTGTTTATGGGCGCATTTGTTGTTGTTCTGGTTCTACTGGCTTTCGACGTGTTTTGTTAGTGGTATTATTATTTTAAAAAACATACGAAATAAGTATAAGTGGCTTATTTGTATTTATTATAGTCTTATTTGTATTTACATTGTAGCACACATAATACGAATGATTAATAACAGCTGTCACTGTGACAAGTTGCGATAATCACTGATAGAAATTTAAAAATGTCGATATTAATCAAATGCATTACTGATAAAAATTCTTTAGGTATACATATAAGGCGTTTTTACATAATTATGCACATCTATAAATTCTTAAAAATAGAATGTTAGTTAAATATCCATGCTATACATCAAAGTCAGACACAAACGGTTATATCATCCCACATGTACTTCAAACAGATGTATCTGGACCATTTTTACTTGTACTATTCATAAAATGTCATGTTGTAACACTAGCTCCCACTCCAGAAAGTTCTTACTATCCTCTTCTCCTGAAGTGTGGCATCATTTGTCTGGTTTTTAGCCCTTGGCTAATGTGTAGCGATGTTTTTTATGCTCACGTCCACTGCATAATTATTTGCAATGTCTACAAATATAAAATGTGACATTCAGGAATAAGCATTATTTGCGTTTTAGGGCAAAACGTGGTGTGGCAAAATAAAAAGTTTTTAAGTACATAATGGTACGTGTTATGATTTATTGTAAAATACCCGTTGGGACATTTAATACGCCCGACAATACTGTTTCTCTTAATACTAATTAATATAAGTTTTTACATATGTATTAACATGTAAAATTTGACTGAAGTTGTATAACGTAGACAATGTTTGTATATTTATTAATTTAAGTTTAAACCGAAACATACGAAAAGCAATCTTCATACAATTCATTTCAGAACTCGTGAAGTTGAAATTATACACGTTATGAAAGAAATGTATACGTTAAAGAAATATCCGAAAGAAATTTCGACGCTGGAGGATTGTGGAAGTGTTACAGTTTTAAGTGAAATATTTAGGGGCTGGAGCGCGAGGGGAGCAATGAAATGTGGATGTGCAGAAAATTGTGATGTTTATCCGAATAATTGTCTACAATTTCTACTATTAAATCAAATTTTACAACAGAGTTTCCAATGATATTTTTATTCGTTACCTAACGGACTTACGAATGCTGAATCTGTGGATATTTTTCCTCGGTCAATATAAAGAAACTGCTCAATGTATGTATGTATCTATTGAACATATTTGAACAGAACTGCGTTTTCAAATGTCAAAAACTAAAGACTAAATTATTAAGGCCAGAATTTGTAAGAAGTACTGTGTCCTATGAATTATTACAAAAAAAAAAATTTAGGTACCCAACTTTGCTATTTGGACTAAATAGTAACTATAATAGTTTGGCATCGATACTTGGAGTTGCCGCCAAATTTTCAACAATATTGTTGTGAATTTGGGGGCAAAATAACGCAGCGACGAAGGTGACGGTCAAACTTTTAAATTATGAAATCTGCTATTGTCTTTGCTGTGCTTATTATTAATAATAAATTAAAATTTTAATATTAGTTTGTGTTGTGCACAAATATTATTGCAAAACATTGAGAGTATAGTATTAAAAATACTGATAATTACCGATAGCACACTAGATTTCAATGTTATCGATACTTTTGCAGTAGATGGTCATCACGCTTTCGGCACCTCACTCATGTATTGATTTGCTTTGACTATATAAGAACAGATTTCCTATAATTGTTGGCCTTTGATTGAACACTTTACGCCTCCCGCGTTTTTTTCATGAATAAGTCTATAAATAGTTAATATACCTAGGTTAAATATTTTACTATCTGTGCTCTTAGGTGTCTGCTATGTAGGGTTTTTGCTGATATGAACGGCATGTTATTTCTCAGAATTATAAGACATAATTTTCTTATAATCTGTTACATATGTATAATACGGAAAAAACAACAAATAGTGGGTACATATATATTTGTATGCTGTTTGAGTATAGGTACTATAGATACTCTATGAGCTATAGAACTCGGAGAGAATGACGTTTTATATTAATATGTCAAACAATATTTTATGAAACGTACGCCAAATATAACTATTAATACAATTTGCTTTATTTTATACAGAAATTGTTAAATTAAACAATAACGAAAAATTTTGAAGATCAAGCAAAATGTGGTCAGTATTTGTCCATGTAAAAGCGTATTTGATTATAGGTACTTACGGTTTATGAACACCTTATTAAATCGTAAGCCTAGTTGCACTCAACAGACATTTTTACCACTTTTAAATACAAAACATTTCATGTCTGTGTGCCTCTTTCGTCGCCTTATCGAATAGCTGTTTTGTTTTTAATCACAGGATGTTTCTACTGTCCCTACCTTTTTCTAACCTTTTGATAAATGCAACGGTTTTAAATTTGCACAGTAATATTCATACTTAGTTACTTGCTTACTGCCTTTATAACGTTATTCGTTTTTTTTATTTTATCAAATTAGGTTTTGTTTTCACTAGAATTTTTTTGTACTCTTATTAGTCGTTTTTATGGAATATTTTATTTTCAGCTTTTGCATTTTGAATATGAGCAAGATTCTATGCTTTATGATTCCAATGATTTTCGCGGTAGTCGTTGGATTGTTCATATACAATTCTTTAAAGTCTTAACTGGTGGGGTTGACTGGCAAAGGTTCTATTTGCAACGGCGACTATTGGAGATTGTTTTGCTGATTAAAGAAGAATTGTAATGATGGGATCCAGTAGCTGTTGGTAGTTGGGTGATTGTGACGTATTCGAGTTTCGACGAACCACTTGATCCGGTTAACTTCATCCTTAAACACTAGCGATAAGTTTAGAATCTAAGGATTTAATATTATGTTGTGAAACATTATAATAATGATAATACGTTTTATTGCTTTGGATATAATTAAAAACTTAGTTTAAAACTTTTTATATATACATTTCCTTATCACAAATATATAATTACTGCCTCGTTGGTCGAGATGGTTACAAGCGCGACTGCCGATTAGAAGGTTCTGCGTTCAAATCCCGAGTTGAGTAGATACTATTGGACTTTTATAATTTAAAAATTTTCTCACTCGGAGTTTGGAATTGTGCCCGGTGTATGGCAATTGGTGGAGGCCTATGTCCAGCAGTGGACTGAGATAGCCTGATGTTTTTGTTGTTGTTGTAGATATGGCAATAGGCTCACCACCTATTACAGGAAACTTATATGTAACTGGTGAAAC
>DWEE01003479.1:0-10468 GCA_018245755.1 Parelbella macleannani
AGTCACATTTAGAATAAGCGAAAGCTAAGAACATACTGTTCGTGTAAAATTTAAAAGTTTTAATTTTTAAGTTGTAAGTTTTTAAAATTGCACGGGACGTATTGCCGTCGTGATAAGTAGGGCTGCTGCTCTTTGTTGCTTACCCCTTCGAATAAATACAGGTGTGATGTTATAATATCTTCAAGGTTAACATTTGTATACACATTTTGTAGTGGAGTGACATTTAGAATAAGCCGAAAAGAAAGAAGAATATGGTTTAAGAATTTAAAACTAAGAAAGCTTTTATTATCAGAATGAGAAGTCTTAAAGCAAAATATATATAGTTCATTAACAAAATACCTATGAGAATGCGTAAGGTTCCTCGCGATAAATTCCGTCACCCCTAAGCCGAGTTATATGTTATATTTAGAAGACATACATATAACCATCATGTGAGAGATGTGTACTGAGAATTCGAACCCCAGACACTCTGAATGCATTACTACAACCATTAGGCTATCGTGGCTGCAGTCTTTTTAAAGTCAGATTTGCTTCCTTACCAGTTTCCAAAAATAAATTTTGTAAGGCGTATGAAGTCTGCCAACCCGCACTTGGACAGCGTGGTCATAGTCTGGTCTTAACCGTCTCATTTCGAGAGTAGACACGCGTCTGAACAGTGGAATGAAGAAATATAAATCGAAGGAGAAATGTGCTTTAAACTTTTCATTATAAGTGGCACGTGTGTATTTCTTCGAATCGAAAAATTAAAACCACTACTAATTTTTAATAATTGCGAGGAACAATAGTTATAACTGTTTTTGTTTATTTGCCCTTGGAAATTCTAATAACTGTTTATCTATTTACGTGTATATTATATGCGCAGATATTTTCAAATAGTATCCAAAAATGTAGCGTTCCAATTTTGAAGAAAATTAACGAATCTTTTACGAACATAGATACATGCGAAACGTAACAGCCTGATATTTTAATATTTATCGACCCGGGGAACGAACCTAGGACCTCTCGATCAGCAGTCGCACTTGCAACTGCTTGACTAACTCAACAGCCAGTCTTTTACTACAATACACACATCTAAGGACCGTTAAGGACAGTTATAATTGCTATTTTAGTATTGAAATTTCGTTTTTTAAAATCTGCCTCTACTAGATTTTCTATACTTCAGACCACCTATACATACAAATGCCAAAGTATCTCATTTAAATCGTCTCGAACAAAGCAAACACAACAGTATTAATCTGTTCAGCCACTAATACTGTTCTAGACACAATGTACAACGCTATTTCAGGGGTTGGGAGATAAATACACGTGGAAAAACGAACAAAGGGTGAGGTGCGTTCAACTGGAGACGGAAGGAGCAACGGTCGGCGCGTCTGGAGGGAGATCAGAATTTGACTCTTCAGGTCATAGATGGCTCTGTATTATATTAATCGTCTTATATCGAAGACGGAAACATAGAACGTTACATTTTGTAAAAACAACAATTAATGTTTTTACGAGAAATATGTATACTATTCATCATCATCATCTTCAGCATCAAGATGTCCACTGCTGGACATGGGCCATCCCTAATTGGCGCCACTCTTCCGGTCCCGAACCTTCCGATATACTATTGTAAGGACATATTTATAGCATACAATATATATTAACAACATTTCTAGCATCTTAAAGCGTTTACATAAATGACTTTGCTGTCATTATCTGCGCAATAATCTCGCTATAGCGAGATATGTCTCGCTATATTTTTCACATGTTTCGACGACGAAAGACCGAGATATATGCTATAGCTACGTGTGCAGTCACTCCAGCGTTGCTATAGAAAATGTATTGTAATATATCATCGTACGCTGTCCTATCATATTATAGCCCCGTCTGTAACAACCGTTACTGTTATTGATTAAGTTAGATTACTGATATTGTTCGTGTAGGTACACTCAAAGTGATTAATTTTATACACATTTTAATTTTTTTTTGATGAAAAATGTCTATTAGTGTAGTGGTCAGTATGACTGTTGAGCCGGGGAATAAGATATTATTAATATATATATTAAAATACAACGAACTGGCATGATGAAGAGTTTATAAGAGTGAACTGGTCAATGCTGATCAAAGATTAGAGAAATCACGGAAGAAGACGAGGTATATTATATATATCAAAGCTAGTCACCAGTGAGTCAGCAGTTAGCCGTACCAACTCGTCAAAGCTTCCTCTCTCCCCCACTACCGAGGTCAGGTCTTAGCTGATGGAGGAGACGCAGCCAACCCATATATTGCAACAATAGCCGTGGTTTTGCGAATAGGATAATTTGATTAAATCTTAGAATATGTATTTACCTAAAAACCTATTCTAACTAACAATGTCTAAAACTATTCTAACTAACAATGATAATTAGACAACACCGATAAAAAAACTTTTTTTTCTAATAAAAGAATTTATTTAAAAATCATGTTAGTATATAGAAAAGAATTATTAAAAATCACATTAAAAAAATTCATGCATCGGCCGGGAATCGAACCCGGGCCGCCCGCGTGGCAGGCGAGCATTCTACCACTGAACCACCGATGCTCGTGACTTACTTTACGAATATTACTCATCGTTACTTCAATAATTTCATGTTATGATACACTCTAACAAATTTTTTATTTATTATTTTAATACATTATGCATTTCAAATGCAAGAAATCTTAATAATTTTTAGTTTTCATCATTTCGCTCATTTCATTTACGTACTGGTCTTTTAAATAACCTACGCAACAGGCGGCCTGTATTTTCGCGAACGGGTAAGCAGAGCAGTGTAGTACACTCACAGATTCAACGTTTTTTCATTTTTCAATGCGTACGTCATCACCAATCCACAGCCAGACATTCGCCTCTCCTAATAAACTCAAACATCCTAAGCTTATCGTATTTCTTATCTATATTAAGCATTAAATATAGATAAAAAATCGACTTTGATACTTAGTGTTTTTAGTGTTTGATACTTAATATAGATAAAAAAAAATATTAAAAAACAAAACGTGTTTATAAAATAAAATATTAACTCACAAAATATACATTTGTTTTTTATAACAGGCGGGCAGGGATATTTATTTAATCATCATTTTCTCTCTCGATCCGTCTTAATCGATTCGTGATAAGATAGAAAAAGGCAGAAAAATCAATAGAAAACGTACACTGCTATTAATAATAATAATAAAATCCAAAGCCACAGAACCCATTTTCAGTAACGTCTGTAACGTAGCTGCTGCATGTATATTTGCCACTCAGATAAAAAGACATGTTTAATAAACAGTAAACCTAGACCAAAACAGCTTGAATCCAGTGGTCCTAAGTAACAATACATCGAGACAGTCTGGAGGTAAACATCGTGAAGAAACCTATAAAACTTATGTAATAGTTGTTAAAACTAATGATAATAAAGTTCTCAGAGTCGTTAACAATCTGCTACTCTGTACTTGGCTTGCGTGTAGATTTCACCTTGATCCTTATTATTCTGAGAGGAGAGCCGTGTTCAACAGTGGAACGATAACAGAGTTGAAAATAACGATGACAGTGTTGGTGATGATGATGACGATATGATGAGGATGTTGGTGATGATGATGACCATAAATATGTCTCGCTTTACAAATCAGCCGCACCAAAAGCGCCGTATTGATCATCGCCGTGACCCAGTTCGGAGGCGCTCTACTCACGTGTCGAGTCAAGCGAACATTTATACGGACAAGATATTACATATAAGGAATGTATCTGTAACTCTGTGGTTTAATTTTCAGGCCTCTCCACTGCGAGGCATCTGATGTTTGACCCTCGCGACATACTTGTATGTAAAAAAACGTTGTAGATGTCATTATAACGGTGAAAAAAAACATCGTGAAGTAATCTGCACAGCTAATAGTTGTCCATAATGTTTTGCAAAGTGTGGGAAGTCAGCCAAAGGGTCAAGCAGCCAAAGCCCCGGAAGGTAGATTGTAGTCTTAACTTTACTCGTTTTGAGAGATGACCCATGACCAACAATGAAACGATAAAAGGGATTGACGATGAAGAATAATGAAATGATGAAGAATACAGAACAAGGAAACAACTATTATAATTGCTATTATTTAGTTTAGAGACTTAAGGTATTTCAAGGTCCGCTCTTAGATTAGAATCCTCGACGGTTGCAATTTTTCCTACTTTTGGAGGTCGCACCAACCATTCTATTGTGATTATTATCGTAAAAACAATCGATAAACCTCATCGAAGCGTTTCGCATGAGCTGAAAACTTCCAACTTCCAGCAATAGATTGGACACCAACCCAAATCTCCATCAATCCATACTTGTGGGGTTTGACAATGGTTGATCGATTCTTACCGTCAGAGGTTCTCTACTCGTGCCTAAAAATGGAACACTGAGTGCCTTGGCCCAAACTAAAATGTATGGCGAGGACAAATTTAAATCACGGCTGGATATACCTAAGCTATTATAGGATGTCCTCAGCTAACTGCATACATCTTGTTTACCCTTCTTCACCTTAGTTCAAAATTTCTACCCTACTTCAACACGACACCTGATCGGAGAGCGTTCTACACTACATAACCCAATGTGCGGCCTCGAGATCCACCTGTATGTCTTACCTTAATTCTAAAGACCAAAACGTCTTTAACAAAGGTACTATTTTACCAGCAACGTTTAGTGAAAGACGATAGTGCTGGCATTTAGGCGACAGTGCTGCCATATGTTCAATAACAACGGCCTCTCTCCCTACAACAACAGACACTCGAGTAGGAATGTTAGCTCTGTATAACCAAGCGTCACGTGATACTTAAGTTTATTGACGTATATATTGTGCCATATTTAAAATATTAAACAGCATATGCCCAATAGCAATACATATTACTAAACTCGCATACTCCAAAAGCGATAATTAACTAACTCCATATACAACAAAACTCATTACTAAATTGAACAGTCCGCGCGCCACCTCAGCAGCCACGTGACTGACCTACGTCACTGTCAGCGCTGTGCGTCGCCGCGTGTGTTGTGACGTGGGCACGAGCCTGGTTTTTTTCTATACCGCCAATATTTCACGCCGCAGCTTCGTGCGGTTTAGCGTTACAGCCATTTTTAAATAATTTAAATAAACTAATTTTTAAAAAGTTACATACACGAAAGGTTTAAAAATGTAGTACACAAAACATCTTATATAAATTGTGCACCATAATATATACACACAAACATACAGACATATAAATCGTCAGGCATATATCCCATGAGGCTAAGCGGAGAAATAAGATTTTCACTGACTACTTTTATATTACGTATAAGTGATATTTACAAATCGGCGTACATCTATCAGTCACAATTCTTTTGGATATAAATTCTAATGGAATGCAATGAGTTCTCTTTTAAAATACTCGATTTATTCACTTATAGAGCGTTCAACTTTAAAAGTTCACGCGAAATTAAATAATTCCCTATGCAATATTTCACCTCTTACTATAATTTTTTAGTCGCAAATTGAAAAGTGTCCTTAACCATTTGCATTACTGATGAAAGTTCAAGTTATCTCTACAATAAATCACAACAAAATTGGTGCAATACATATCTACAACAAATATTACCAGTCATCGAAACGACATCCACCAGTTCGCCAGTCATATTCAACAATCACACAGATCCAGACTAAGAGTCACTACTAGAAATTTTAAATTAGAAAAATCCAATAGTACCCGACCCGGGATTTGGAACCAGGTCCTCCCGATCGGCAGTCGCGCTTGCAACCATTCGACCAACAAGGCCAGCGACCAACGAGTTTGTATCAAATACCATGATTTTGGTTACTTGCAGCGCCATCTGTTTTATTACAGTTAAATTTTACAATTGTCTCTTTAGAGCCTCTAACCAACTACATATTAAGCTGATAGTATAATTTGAGATTATTTAAAGCTTTCTCATTCTGATCTGCTGAAGTCGTTTTCATCATCATCATTTAAGACGTGGAAAAACAAGCCTTTTTAAATACAAACCTAGCAACAGCCGCATTACAGCACGCTAAAATACTACTGTGAGTGCCATGAACGTAAGTCCTATTATAGAATATTGTCAATGAACACAAATCAGTTGACCTAAAATAATATTTTAGGCAAAAACTTAGTATTTAAGACTCACCTCTTGCGTTAGCTCATCGCCACTATGATGCCCCTCGTCAGGCTCCAACTTCACATCGGGTTCCGTTTTGATGTCCACTTCGAGTTTCACATCGGGCACGTCGGCTATCGAGCAGTTCATATCACTCACTCCACTGGAACTGGCCGACGTGAAACTGGTGCTTGCTCTTTCCCTCTTCACATCGAGGACGAGTTCTTCTTCGAACATCGGCGCCAATTCGTATGCTTCGGCGTCTAGAGGAGTGTTTTCCAGAAGATACTGTTCCAGATTCTCTTGCTGCTGTTTGACATCAAGAAAGTCTAACTCATTCTGTAACTCTTTAGCGTCCAAAAGCTCCTTGTAATCTTGTAGATCCGCAAGGTTCTGGTGGAAAACCGAGTTCTCTCCATATCCGAATCTTTCCGATTTCTCCGAGAAGTAGGACACAAAATTGTCGATAGCATTGTCACTGTATAGATCTTCGTTTTCCCTTTCGACCTTCACACGCACGTCCATCAGCTGGTCTTCGGACGCGTTGTCGTTGGGTTCCTTTTTGATTTGCATCGCGTCGTTTATTAAAAAGTCGTTGACATCGAACGAGCGAGACGCTATTTCAGCAAACACATCGGGTTCAGTGCGGTTGTGGAAGAAATCAGCGGATAGTGCAACGACTGAGTCGGGTTCGGGCTTGTCTTCTTGTGTTTCAGTCTTGTTCGCGTTCGCCTCCTCAACTTCGTCCGTAATTTTGACCTCCTGGGCTACATTCTCATCAGCTGAAACGCCATCCTGATCGGGGTTCTCGTCGAGAACCGCCGCCGGAGCCAGCCCCGGCGCTACTGTGTCCGTCGCGACGTTATTTACTAAATATGTATGAAGCACTGGACCCCGATTATTCCATATCCGGTCATTGTTCACCACGTAGGAGTTGTAGCGCCCTAACGAATTCAGTTCCTCGAACAGTTGCCGTTCGTAGTTCATTAATATATTGTCCACTGACTTCGGGTGGACGAATCTGGGGCGTATTAACGTCTGCGCCTCTTGCTCCAAGGACCAGTCCGAGCCGTTGGATATGTGCAAGCCGGCTATCAGCTGCTGAGTTTCGCTCTCCAAGTAGTCATCGGGATAAGCTTTCAGGAGGCTCAGCACTAACGCCAGGCGGAGCAGCTCGTCGCCATATAGCTTCTTCAAAGCTAGCATCTTGAATAACTTCCTATTGACTTTTTACACGTCAGGGCTACGGCCTTTCGATAAAATGGTAACTTAAAACGTACTCAGTCTTTTACTTAAACTTTATTGAGCACTAAATTAGTGTGAGATCAAGATTCAACCATATTAGGCTTTAATAATAACACTGTTAAGCATAGCGAGTCCTTATATTAGGTTTATTGCTAAGGGCTTCGTCGTTGCTCCACCTTTTACGTTTATCGGGAGACATCTTGACGAACTATCACTTTCGCCTCAAAACATAGCGTCCCGTCGTATATGAACACATCTTGTTTTGATACATCGCCACTGAGTCACTGGGCTTTTGGGTGTCCTAAAAGTTTATTGGCGCTGTGCCAAAATACACACAAGTTCTCGGAAAAATTACCTAAAATGTCACAAATAACTTATAACGTTGCAGCTACAGCGAAATCGGACAAAGAGATTATAATCATTAATTATTATATTAACAACAGACCATCGACAAACGTTACTACACTTTAAACGACCGAGTAAGCATTGTGTCAAAATTGTAACATTATATAAAAAGAAGCGCGCGGTGAAAATTTATTCAAACTAATTCCGACACTAAATGGCCACGGAACGGAGTACTGGTAACGTATACGAAACAAGCCGTGAATTCTATTGACTTCTGACTTATTCTGTATACTAATCATTTAAGTATTAAAATCAGTTCGTATGAAACGAAACGAACATCTTGTAATATATCACGATAAAACGTCACAATTATTTAATACGCAGCGAATTTTTTTTAAATAATATCGTATTTTAGAGTAAAACGGTGATAAAATAGATATATACATTCACAGTATGTCGGATTAGTTTCCCGCTTAAAATATTAAAGATGGTGCGATTTTTTTCTAATGTTCAATAAAGCCAACGAAAACAAAGACGGAGTTCTTTGTTTATGTTCGGATACGCGCATCGGGCGCGCCGCGCGGCCACCTCGCTGTTCCACGAGCGACTGCTGAATTTCCAAGTTTTCACGTCGCCGTCCGTTCATTGACCAGATATCGTGCCCCCTTATTTTCGGAGTGCGCGTACAGATTCGATCTCGTGTGTATATACTGTAGGGGCTGGACGGTTCTGTATAATCTGGTTCGGAATTATTATACGTGACGCCACGTGCACGCCACTAATAAAACATGTCATTATTAAATCGTGTATGAAGAATTGAATGTGAGAGCGCATTAGATCTTTAAAGATTGTGATATTTGTCATTCAACAACAATATCAACAAATTTAAATATACTCACGGTACATAATTAATATGTAACGTGGGCAACCAAAAACGTTTCGTTGTAGCTGATAGCTGATTTAATGATTATCTGAAGTTTTCCTTTCGAGTGCACAATGAAAGTTTATTTATTTGTTTGTTTATCGCAACCGAGCAGCACGTGTAGAAAATTGCGTCGTACATTTCACGTACCTACTACACATGTTGTTTAGTTCTCGGGGCGCGCAAAAACTCTTTATAATAAACATGCAATACAACATTTCCAAAACAAAAATCTACCGATTTTTTTAAATAAATGCAAGCGATTGCTTCACTGAACTTTTGTATTTCAATTATTAGATTTGGATAATGGTTTTCATTTACTTTCTAGGAAAAAAATCTACACGATTCAGTACATTTACGGTATATCTAGCTGGAATTAATTTTTTATAATGTAGATTATACCTTAACTTAATATAGCCCATTAAGCTCGGGAAAATTTAGCGAATGAAAATAGCTGCCCAATTAATTAAAGTGCAATGTGACGCCTGTACCTTCCGGAAGAAGTGGGCAGGAGTGTAGTATTGTTCACGAGTTATATTATCCATCCTATGAAATAGCGGATGAGCCTATTGCTATATACCTGGCATAAATCGAAAAAGAAGACGAGCTAGGAATGGGAATTCCAAATTAGAAAAATTCAAACACTTTGCCCGACTCGGAAATCGAACCAAGGACCTGTAGTACCGCATGCTCTTGCAACCAATCAACCAATGAGGCATTAAGCCCGCCAAAAATACAGAAATGCATTGGACTTTCACCAGGAGAGCTTTTATTTTCAAATTCGTCATTGAGATGACATAAAGGCCGTTCGCCCGCCATGGCGGCGGTCCAGGAATGATTCGGACATGTTTCTGTTCACGGAATATACTCGTAGGTCCAACCTTCCTTTATAATAAACATATCTGCTATTAACTGACACTGAGCTTTGTTTTGTTCATTTTACGAACGTTTTGTGTTTTTGCACAGATATTTTCATGTTTTTTCGTCGCTAATTTTAGATGCTGTATACTATACACAACTGTCAAGTAACATATTTTTTTTAGTAAAAAACTACAAATAATATTAAACAATTTTCGCAATATTCACTAAGTATTTTTTTAGAGAACAGGCAAAAAATTATAGATAACGGTCAATGTATTGCTGTGTATGATTTTGAATTTGGAACGCGTCTTGACCTTGTTAACAAACAAGACATATTTCCAACACTGTTTTGTAATATCAATTTTAATTTTAGAAGATAAAGCCGTAATGTGAAATGATGGCGTTAATTCCTTAGACAATGTGATATCTTGCAGTCTCTATTGCAATTAAAGTTGGACAAAAATTATTACTGCTATGAATTAAGATTAAACATACCAAAAATGCAGAGGCATAATTAAATATTTTTTACTTTATTATCTGTGCAATAAGACTCATTAATCGGTTACCGTGACATGAAGTACGTAAATTACATTTGAAATGGCAGCAAAAAAAATTGCCGCGCTTTCGCGAGTAGTAGGTACAATATGTTCATTGTACTTTCTATTTTGTATTTCGCGAACTTTCTACAGTTATATTATGCAAAACTAGTGAATAATCTGGGAAAAAACCATTATGTCTTGTTGGGCCAATTATAAAACTGGCTGTAATCTACGCCATTGGTCTGTATAGATTATATAAAGCTTTAATTGATTTCTAACGCAAACAATTATCATTACAAATAAACATTGTTCTAGATCACTTCATTATAAAATACATAGTACGAAAATGTTCGTTAGTACGTCCTAGTGTAAAGATTGTTCGTTACAATTTTCACCTATATCTAAGTCGATAATTGAAGAAAGGATTATTTGTGTGGCAG
>DWEE01003480.1:0-10468 GCA_018245755.1 Parelbella macleannani
GTCTATTTAAAATTTAAAGCAACAATTGCGTTCTATCGAATTTGATAGTACATAGTCACTTCCCTTAATTGCTGTACCAAATGCCTAATAATAGTGAACAAAACAATTGTCTACACGACTGTACTCAGCGCGCAACTGATTCTAACGAATTTTAAAAATGTTTGCTGAGTTAACAACATAGTTCTGATGTATTGTTTACTTAACTAATTTACTAGTCAAGTCATTTTTTATTGTATAGAAATTATAACACAAATTATTCCAACATGAATTGCAATTGAAGAATACGATTAGACCAGAACACGGAATAAAATTTTTCAAGATTATTACATACACATATGTACTGTAAACTTGATTATATATGTACCGGATTAACTCACGTAGGTATGTTTTTCGGTTCGACTAATTTCGGACCTACATATGTATACGAGGACTTCTTCATGAGCTCCCGCTGATTGCAGCAAAGCCGCGGCGGAGTATGTATTTAATATGTACATATGTATAGTATATTCAGATACTACATAAAAGGCTTGCAGGGTTAGTTCTAAACTTGTGTTTATTATGTTAATTAATGAATCATTAACTTACCACTTAACAATGATACACAGTATTTGTATTTTAGGCGGTATTTCCCACCAGACCTAACGCGATGCAAGCAAATCGTAACCCTTAATAAATATTATCACTTTTATTTCAAATTCAATAGATTAAACGCACTTGCTTGTAACAGTATTCAACATAATAAATTTGTATTCCTAACGCTTATTCATTTAATGTATTATTATTTATGATATATAAAAGAAATATTATTAGCGACCCCAATACCATGGTTATTAGTCAACCTGACACGCGACAGCTAATTCATAGAGCAATTTTATAACATTAAACAAATCGGAAATTGCCTCCGAATAAACACTAGTCATCGCGTGGCCCGAGTTATAAATTAATATCCATACAGTATTAAATGTCGCCGGATGTCCGTCATGTTATTACTGTTCAATATTGGGCGCCGTTGGTACGTAATTTCACGGTACATACCTCAATATTGGTTCATTTTTCAATTATTATTTTTCGTTCAAAATTACGTTTGATTGCACGTGTATGTTCATACGATTGGCTGAATCGAAACACTAATTAAAAATTTTAAAAATATTGTTTCTTAATTTGCAAAATGTCTTCTTTTATTATACTGGGTTGTGCTCACTGTTATGTATATTTAAAAATGAAAATACTTGTAATATAAATATCCTGTGACGTCTTCACATCTGTCTAATCCCAATTTAAGCATAGACGACTCAACATTCAGTTTTTAATACTAACCACTAAACCAGCGGCTGTCATATAATCATCAACTAATCGTAATATCTTAAACTAAACAAATACATTATTTACAATTTACGTTAATCGTACGTGTGCCGCAGTACATAAAACACGTTAATGAGTCGCAGCAATAAGCCGCGAACGCAAGCCGAAATCACAACCCTTCGTTCAGAAACGCCTAACGATTTCCGATATAATTAGCAGGGGGCCACACTGATCTTTTGTTCGAAAATTAATAATCTGTCATTTGAAATAACCGATAAATAATTCGCTGCAACACGTCAGCTGTCACGGCAGTTGGGTTCCGTGAGGATCGGTGATTTGAGCGGAAACCGCAAACCGTGCTGATTTCGCCACACCATGCGTTTCTCGATGTAGTTTGCTGTAATATTACATTACTTTGTTGTTATATTAAGTAAATTTATTACCAACACGCATGCCCAGCGGGGGTATTGTAAGCGAAAACACTTCTGGGGAGGTATACCTACATACATACATACGTCTAATAGTTGAACTGAAACAGGCTGATGATGATATTCATCATTATAATCATGAGGAACTTGTTAAAATAACTACCCACATATAGACATAATAATCCTGTTTATACTTCATATCGAAATTTGGTAACTTATTGAATCAAGTTCTTATGTTACTTTCAAATGAACATTCCTTTAACAGCGACTACACTTGCAAAAGCTAAATGCAGAGAAAAACTCAGAGAAATATGCTCAAGGTCCACTTTACTAATGCGGTGAGTTACATAATCGTATACATCATCAATAAATAATACACCAGGAACAAAGACATTGATATATTGCCAACCTGTATACTAAAGGCGATCATCTCATTATTCAACAGTAATAATGTGTCCGTAACTAACTGCGTCTATATCAATCGATAGTGATAATGATAATTTAATTAGTGATAATGAGAATTGAGTTGCGGTCTAAAACTCAATATATCGCCAGTCGTTTAAATGATACCCAAAAATAAACTATAGTGGTCAATCTCATTTCCTGTGACTGATAACGCAAAATAATTATAATAGTCTACAAATAAACAGAACTTCATAGGTACTTACATATGTATAGATAGTTTAAAAGCTAATTTACATAATGACGCTTGATTATTTTGTTAACAAACAATTCTAAATTTAGCGTTTACTTCATACATAATTTTTTGTATCTCTTAATGTTCCTTCTTTTAATCTTGTAATTTTTTGCACTTGAAAACTTATGTGAGCAACAATTATTAACAACATTATTTGAAGTGCCATAAAATGGCAAAATTGCGTTCTTTCATTTTGAAATGTTCGTAAAAATAGCGGAAATGAAGACAATGCTCCTACGCTGCACCTTCCGGTACAGTTGGGCACACAAGTTGTTTAAAGAACACCTGTCATTTTAAATTTTACACTTTACTACTTTTTAACATAATGGACATTTTGAACATATAACTCAATAATGGTTGGTTATCCCAGCGAAGTATGTACCCCAGGTTCTCGCTGTCACCCAGGATTGACTATATCCATTGCAACCATTAGGCCTTGTACCTCTTATTTTAAATCGTTACAAAAGAATAAAAATAAACTAGTGAGATAGAAAATGATGAAATTAATTATAGACACGTAACACGTATAAGCCTCCCCCAATGAAAGCAATGGCGTAATGAAAGCAATGGCGATGGTGACGTAACAACACGCCTGTATTCCCCGAAGAGTTAGTCAACAGTTACGTTTTAAATCTCATGGAAAAGGTGGTGAGCCTATTGCAAAGATCCAGACTCCAAGTCACTACTAGAAATGCTAAATTAGAAAAATCGTATAGTATCCGTCCCGGGATTTAAACCTAGGACCTCCTGATCAGTAGTAACGCTTGCAACCACTCGAGCAACGAGGCAGTAATCTGTATATTTAATAAGAAGATTTAACCCATGAATTTCAAAATGAATCTAAAAGTTTTTCTGGATATCATTTGAGGTTATTGATTTACAAATAATTTCCTTTAACACTTCTTCATGTAACTGTACCCCTCTACCTGTGAATTGCGAACCATCTCGGAAGTGGTGGTATACTGTCTCACGCCCTCCTGACTGGCACACTAATACGATTTTTTTTGTCGTAATCGACAATATTGTTTAAATTTCTTCGTTCAAGTGTCATTGTTTTATCTATTTCCTGTCTCGCTCGCAGTAAACCAATAATAATAAATTCGATGCTTATTTTACTTTACGCTCAAACAAAATATATCAATAATGTTTTGTAATTATACCTATTTTATTTTATGCTCAAATAAAATATAACAAGAATAATGCTTGTATTTATAACTATTTTACGCTTAAATAAAATATAACAACATTGTTTTGTAATTGTACCTATTTTATTTATACTTTGCTTTTTAATTTAAGCTCAATCATTTGCTCACATTTTTATTGCACTCTGATTCAGGTTTAACAGACATTTAATTGGGCAGTTACCTATATAACATACAGAATTTGTAATATATATAATCGCGTAGTGTCGTAACTATAATACAGAATGCCTAATTTGGGATTAGATAACTGCGGATATCGCGAGGAATTTTTTTTAAGTTTTTGTTAAGAGGTGGGCAAACTGTCAGATAGTTCATATAGTTTTTAAGTATATTATTTTGATAAAATGACGGTTCTTATGTTAATCGTTAATTATTTACAATTTGTTAGAACGTAAAGGTAGAAAAATGTCACACAAAGTTTTATTCCCCGTATTGGGTGATGACTTTTTAAAATCTCTTCCTTTTGTAATTCAAACGAACTGATTTTTATTTGAAAATATATACCGTAAATCTTATAATTTAACTGTCGAGAGAATCGTAACCATAAAAAGTCAATCTTTAAGCTTGCGCTGCGAATAAAAAATTACACTCAACAAGACATAAATTTCAGTGGCTGCAATTAATGTACTTTGGGGTCGTAAAATAAGGGAAGACGGGTACATGGTTTATGGAGTTGTGTGAATGTATGCAGAGTGTACGAGTAATTCAATTTGGATAATACTTGTTACGAACTCGTGGTAAATTATCCAACATATTTTATAGAGAGTATTTCTCATATCCATAATAAAAGATGTTATATATTAACGAACATATTTCTCACTAATGGCTCAGCTCTGTACGAAAATCGACCATGATTTATTTTGTTTCAATTCCAGCATTATTAAGGTTCTTATGTCAACGAATGATCTCTATAATAATCTGTTATCCGTGCTTCTTTTTGACCACAGAGTATTGTGTGTTCGATGTTGTCTGTAAACAATGATTTATTTTTTAATTTGTTCCTTGTATTTGTAGAATATATCATACATATAGATTTTAAATTCTCTTCATAAATACCTATATTTTAATAAAGGTAGTAGAATTAAGACTTTTTAATTAGTTTTGATGATTTATTACTAATTCAACCTTACGTTTGTTAACTAACTACCCACTGTCCTGACAAACTATTGAGCTGTAATTTTAAAGATATATTTTCAAGTTCGTTCATATAAATTGTGTATCGCTGATTTGCGATTTCTTTCCCACGGTACATATGCACAACTTTATATTCACCAGTCGTATTTCGCACTACTTGTTTAATATTTTCTCATTTAAATCTTATGGATCAGGAAGTCGTAACCTTTTTATTGGATTCGAAATGTCTAGATAAATATATTGTGATTATTTTTTGTGTAAGAAGTGCAATGCCCGTGGTACCTGCAACAGAACTCTATATTTAAGATGTTCTGTCCTGAGGATGTAACAAATCAAAGCTTACAAGCCTCCAGATGTAACAAAAAGTGTGTTAACAATCTGTCAAGACTGAGTATCCCCTATTTGGTAGGGACACTGATGGGAAATGGTTATTAATATTTACCTATTCTATATGACCGCGAAGGTCGGAAACTTTTCCCCGATTGCGTTAATCAATCGAAGTGAAAGTTTTCATTATTTATGTTTGTTAATATTATATACTGCTGATAAATATGCATTGCATAAAATATTAATTTTTTTATAACTGCACTTTGTCAAAGGTCTGAAATTATTTGCTTAGATAATTTAATAAAACAGAACAATTACATTTTATCATACCATCTTTTTGATTTCAATAATAATTATAATACGTTTTAATTTTTTATTGACATTGTTTATTAACGGCTAGTTTTGATTGTTTTTTAAATTCATAATATATTCAGTATACATTTATATTTTTAGTATAATTTAAGGAGAAGGGCTAGAGGTTGTTGATCTCTGGCGTGGACCAGGCCACCCCATCCCACCCGTCAGACGCCCGGATGCTGTTTTCCGTTTAAACAGGTTGGCTATCCGTATCACTAATTGGACTGGCCTATACTTTTTTATACTTTTTTATTTCCCACAACTACATTGTTCTATTGTTTTAAACAAAAACAATGGTCCTCGGGGCCGGATATAAACCGTAACCCGCCGATAAAATTACTGCTACAATTCTTAGAAAAATTTATATCACAGCCCAATGATATACATAGGTTATAATATTATTATCACCTTTGACACATATGTATTTTTATTTATACGTGTTAAAATTTCAAATATTTGTTTCTTAAATTAACTGTTTAAACATTTTTACTTCTTATCAACACCGTCCATAGGCTAGTGCAACCGTCAATAAAATAGAAGCTCCACCCGAAGTAACGAATAATTTACTGCCACTAAAAAGCAAGACAGAAAATATCTGTAATATGCTACATTTAGTTTTTTGTTACAAGAAAACTTGAATTCAGAATTGGTCTGATAGGAAGCCTAGACGCCACCGAAACTGGACTACTTACACCTGAAAAAACCTATTTTCTTTCAAGAGGTTATTCAAACAATTTGGATGATAATGCTATTGATGTTAGAACAACAACAGAAGCTTCTAGCAACTGAAATCAGGTGGTACTCTTCTAAGAATTAATCTTTACTGCACATCGCTTCCTTCCGTTACAAATCTACAAAAGACCCTTGAGCACGCTTCCAGTTAAAATAATTTATTGCCTATAAACAGACTAAAGTACGTGCTTTGATGATTTTTAAAAGAAACACCATGCGTTTTGGGCAAAATGGGACATATATATCGATTTTAAATGTGAAACCTGGGAGAATTACACTTCTTTGCCTACCTCCTCGCGAAATACAGGCGTGATTTATGTTACGTTTTCAAACGCAACCTCTAAATATTGAACCTTCATTCTATTTGTGTATGAAGCTGTCAAACGTCGAACTTATTGGAAATCTACTCAGATACACAAAATTAAATAACGAAACCTGATTTGTAGCTATCAGAAATATAAAAGCAGTTATATAAATGTTTTATATCACACTATGAGAGCCAAAACAAAAAATAAAACAAATCCGTGGCAATCTCAAAATCATGGAGTCCCAAATTTTGAGAGGATTACATACAGATGTAGCTATACACCTTTCAACTAAAGGTGCATTTCAAACGCATTCAGTGCTTCACGTAATCACTAATAGGCATTTTGTGCAATCCGCTTTATGTGATCCCGCTGCAGACTGTAAAATATCATCGTGATGGATGCAAATAAATCCATGAGGAAAAGTAGGTACTAAATTTTGTTTTATCACTCCCTAAGGAACTTATGTTTTATACCATTCGTCCAATCATATTGTGTTAGATCCAAACATTTTAAGACTTTAATATCCGCATTCCGTGAACGTAAATGAATGAGAAAAGACTTGAAACAATATTTTGGTAAAGTTAATCCTCCCAAAATCCTCTCATTTTAAAGTAATTATTCTTTTATCAATAACATATTAAATTGTGATCCTAATACCTTATATGGAAGTCGCGATAATCTAAATTGCAAAAGTTTGCATAAGAATTTTTTTAATATCTTTATTTCTTACACTTCTGCTATTTTTTCTCTTTACGTAGATATAATAAGAGAACATTGTGTATATGTACTGCAAAGTAGCTTTAGTGTGTTGACCGCAGATTTGTACTCGTATAATTGTCATTCAAGCTTCGAAATATCCTGTGTGAGCTTCGCGTCCAAATATGGAAGGCAAAGGTGAAGGCCCTCGGTGCTTATAATAATCTTACCGGGGCGAGTGTTGTGCAATATTGTTAATAAAAACGTAACATCACGCTTGTTATCCCCGGAGAGGTAGGCAGAGGAGCGTAGTACACTCCCACGTTTCACCAGTTACGATACGTTCCATCCATATTGTTAATAAACTAAATATCTTTTAATTATAATTTACTTGGATTCGTATAACATTAGTACCAAGTGGACGTTTATATATGTACCTATATATATGTACGAATAGATAAAAGAAAATACGAGATTTATTTTTATAAAATATGAAGAGTAACAGAAATCATATTTTAATTGATTAATTAACTTACAAGCTATTTGTCTTTTGTGTTTTTGTGTTCGTGTAATTGATGAACAAATTTATTATTATTATTAATTGCTGTTATTATTCACTTCATTCTGAGATAACAGTACTAGGTAGGTACTAGGCTTCACACATTGAATTTTAATGTTCGTATTCCTCATATTGGTTAATATGTATGATTTCAATGATTCTATTATTAATTATGTTGTTATTTCTGTACTGTGACTCCACATTCAAAAGACATTTAACGGAGAAGCACAGTGTCCACCTAAATAATAATAAATTCACGTTTACTATTAGTCGGTCCTGCTTTCAACCTATGCACGCGTCTATCGCTCTGAATAGGGAATTATCCCAATCCTTTCAGAGCTTGAATCCATTGTGGAATTGTCAAAAACAGCTGGTCTATCCTACTCACAGTATCCAGGTGGCGGTTGATGACTGGCAATTTGATTCTTTGGCGACTTTGATCGATTGGAATCATTTTTTTTAAACTGTCAAGGTCAAAGAGTAGAGTAAACTTTAATATATTTTGTTTATCTTGTATTCCTCGCCTGTATTCCTGGAAGGGGTAAGCAGAGAAGTGTGATACACTGTCAGGATCCACCAGTCGAATTCTGCATCCCACCATGACATAGGGGGTGATCCTATTGCATACACCGGGCACAAAACTAGGCTTCGAACTACGATTAAAAATTCCAAGTTAAAAATATTCAATGGTAAGAATTGAACCTAGGACCCTCGATCAACAGTCGCGTTTGCAACTACTAAGTTAGATTTTATAGTAGAAAATTCTAGTAGGAGCTCAGGGTCGGCACCTGTACCCAGTGTAATGCAATAGGTTCACCACCTATCTGGGGCTACCTCCAACATTGTCTCAACATAAGGGTTACTCCTGAACTCGTCTGCCTATTCATGGAGATTACAAGTGTGATGTTACGTTTTCCCAATATAAAGGTACCTATGTATAAATCTTTAAATTACAGCATGTCTACCATCAAAAACCTTCGTCTTCACTGTTCAGAGATACCAAGCGTAGAAAATACGTAAGTAAAGCCCAGTTCGTCTTGTTTATATTGTGATCTTCTCACATGTATCCGCGGCCGGGTACCGTTGATAATAGACGGATAAAATGCGAACACAAGTCCACCTGTTCGTTATCTTCCACCCGTAATGGACTAGAGTGGATGTGTCGCTGAATTTAATATAAAGTTTCACATTTGTTTTACGTTTAATTTAGTATAATATGATATATTGTGTATAAATTATGTTTCTAGTCCTTATTAATTAATTGCTGAATACCAAGCTAAAAAAATGTGAACAAATCATTAAAACTTCTACCACTGACAGGTAACATGATACTGTATCTAAACAAAATAGTATTAAATAATGCATTTTATAAAAAAATATTGGGGTTTTTGATTTTATTAACTTTTTAATGATGTACTAACCTATTTTTTTAAACTTTGTTGTCCCTACCCATATTATACATATGACAACCAATATAGGTAATACGAGGATAATTGGAATTAAAGGACAAAAAATATTTAAAGAATATCAAACTAATTATTATTTAAAATGATAACAGGTTGAATATAAAATCGGTAATAGTCTTATACACAAATGTACGTAAATAATTAATTAATAGATAATACATTTATACCTATCTGTGGCCTTAACCCTCTCAATATGAGAGGAGACCCATATTACAACAGTGGAATGACAAATGGGTCGATTATTATTATTTACATTTATACCTAAATACAATGAGATGAGGCAAATCAAATAATTACAAGACCGCTATTACTATAATATTTTCCTGACTCACTATTAAGAACGTTTGTATATTCGTTAAATTTTCATTAAACCAATTTTGATTAAACCAATAATTTTAGTCATTTTAAAAATTGCGTCTGAAAATACAATTTCATTTAAGAAGTTCATCGAAAAAATTATTCTGACTATATTTTTTTTTTTATATTATGACGATCAAGCTTTTATAAATTAGTAGGTAGATTCAAGGTCATGTACGTTTTATCCTCGTTCAAATAACTTCAAAGATTTTATTGCCCACATTAAATTTGATATAGCATGACGATTTTCCGTTTCTGTATTATTTTGTTTGTGTATTCATTCGTTGTATTGTTTTTTTATTAATCGTGTTTTTGTTTTGCGTTTTTTTTATTGAGGCAAATTTCTTGTGTCTAAGCTTTTTTAAGGGATTTTATTTTTCAGAATAGACTAATAAATTGTTAAATGTTTATTTTTCTTAGTGTACGCACGAGTTACGTTAGAAATATAAATTGTTAATGAAATTAAAAAAATATGTATGAAACCATACTTCCCAAGAAAATGAATTGATTATGTGACCAGGATATTTTCTTTTTCATGTCAGTGATATGTAGTTAAGCTTATCCACTGCATTCTTTCACTTTGCAACACAAAGGACAGGTACCCCTGGCCCACATCTGCCTTCGTAGAAAGGGTTTACATTTTTCTGTTTGGCCGATTCGGTCACTTTATACGACATGTTGTTTGAATTGGAGAAAGAAATTATTTTAATTTGTTCAGAAAGGGAAGTCTTATGTCTAGCATTGGACTTAGATGAATGTAATGATGTTTAGAAATAAATAATAGTTTAAAAATACTACAAAAAACCATCTATGCGAGGATAGTTATGAATCGTAATAAAATGCACCCCAAGCTTTTTACTCTGAATTGAATTATTCTGTTAATAACTTAAATTTTATTATAAT
>DWEE01003481.1:0-10466 GCA_018245755.1 Parelbella macleannani
CGGTGAGCGACACGGGCCGTCGTTCGCCGTCACACGCAAAGGTCCCGGGATGGAGGGCGTGACGTGTTCCACACGTCGCCATCGGAGTGTTTGGGGGTGGATTACCCCCGGAGGCGAGTTCGGCGAACGAACACCACTGGTGAAGTCGCGGAAGTGTGCGCAAGCGTTCCCGTGGCTCCGCCGCGTAGTAGCACGTTCGAACACCGTCAGGTTTTTAGTCGGTTGGAGCCCGACATAACCTATCGTCGGCCCCGTGGCGGTAGGTACTGGACCTGAGTTTCCCTGACGAAAAAAAAAAAAAATGCTGAACCAAAATAATCAATAACCTAAAAGCCTAGTGACCAGAGATGAATAATAACAGTTACTTAACGAAGCCTTGGCCGATTTTTAAAAAATACACATAACATTTTCAGTTCCAAATAACAGGAAAAAATGACTTAGCAGTCTTTATTTCAGCTCGGCGTGAGGAAGGGTCGTTAAAACTTTTTTGGCTCTAGACACTTTTGCGTTACAAAACTTTATCGGGAAGTTATCACGTCTGTTTGTACACGGATTGTTTCACAAACATAAATCCGTATACATTTCTGCAGAACTCAATCTTGTTTACAAGGAAACTTGCTTCGAAATACATAGTTAGGTACTTCATTTAATTTCATACGGAACACCTTGTCTCGACGATATATAATTAATTTTGACAAAAAAATCTTATTAATTCCACAGGAAAGAAACTATAAAAGGGAGAACAGCCGGCGAGAATGTTAAGTACTTTTATTACATGCAATAAGTTTGCAGTAACAAAAAAAACAAGCTTCATAAAAATCAAAAACTGAGGTATATTTTTACATCTCCGAAACTTATACTTCGGCATTTTTTGATATAATGAAAATGTTAAACAATGTTATTAAATCCTATAGCAGAAAAAGTTTCTAGACACATAAAGTAACTCTTAGAAACAAACACTAAACTAAAAAACCTAGCGTTACGGACTCACTGCAAAAATTAAAAAAACCCCATCAATAATTTACTAAATCCAATAGCTCAATTAAACTATTTATACAGGCTTACAATATTACATGAATAATAAAATCAAAAACAACATCCAGTCTTTGCAAATTAAAAGCATTCATACATTATTCAGAGCGATAAAAGGATTTATTTCAATGAGGAAAAATTACGGTTTGTGATACTAGCAATTACTTAAACTAATTAATTGGCTGTTTTGCTGAATCGGAACATCCACATACTTTTTAGTTAATGAAGCGAGCAATAAACTACGATCTGCTATCAGATAGGGTTTGTAGCGAGGTTTATTTAAATAAAGAATCTTTATACGTGTTTAATAGTTTTGAAGCTTAAATAGGGCTGGGCTTAAAATTAAAGTTGTACACATCGTTGATGTGTTAATATTATACTGTTAAAGTAACGTTATATGGTCATTACTCGTTTAAATTCATAGGTAGACTTCTAGATTGAGGGCCAGTTCGTGGTAAATCAACTATACATTTCCTGACACACAACCCATCACTTTACAAGGTAATCGCAGTAAAAGAACATAGCTTGGGATCAGAAGGAATGTTTCGTAGTAATTTCTTTCTATACAGACGACACCCCGATAATTTTCATATGTATATCACACTTCGGTCAGCGATCGTTGATAGAACTTCGTGAAGTATGGTCTCTACTAAGTGAAATGTCCTATATATTCAGTTACTAAACTTATAAAAAGTCCCCTAAAAATCGCTTTATCTTACACGTAAATCCATAATAGCATCGATGTATAATTATTACAGCAATATGACAGAAACTGTGTTTAGCAATTAGGCAATAATTACAAATGCCTCCCCAGATTTAATATACACTCTATTTCTACGTTGTACCTTCAAACCCGTATTCCCCGAAATGGCAATTTCATTTCCAACAAATGTATGTCTTATTAGGGCAAATTGTCATTTATTTATAACAGATATCAATATGACGTAGCCGACTTTCTTCTAAATTTATTAAAAATCAATATTTTTATAGTACAGTGCATTTGCTCGTACGTAGTACGCCAGCGCACGCATATAAAGCATTTTGGTGACGCTTTCCTTCCAACTTACTTGAAAAATATCCATATTTAATGCTATCTTACATTTGTACCATTATTCTAACTAACCCATAACAGTCCTCATGAAACTCGCTACAATATACAAAAATAATTTTTCAAATCCAACTGGTAGTTTCAGATATCAGCGAGAATAAACAAACAAGACAGTTTGGTGGTTTATTATATAATTATAAATAGAATATTATATCATATTAATTATAGAATGTTACGTCAATTTTCAGTCATAAGATAGACCTAGTCAGAAATGTCTTTTTTTTGAAGACAATAATTCAATTCGAGCTCAATTGTCCTCAATTACACATATATATAAACAATGCCTATATTACAGCTTTAACGAGACAACTAAACTATCTCCGCCGCGACCTCGCTGCAAACGGCGGGAGCTCATGAGGAAGGACCTCGTACAGTTCCGAAGCTAGTCGGGCCATCCCGAATAAGCCGGTACATATATAATCATGTGTATAAATACTCACAAGACATTTATGTAATAGTAAAATAACTTTACTACACGAGTGATCTGCAATCTACAAATGAGTCGCTTTCTCAAAGCCTCTTAACAGTTTTTCCGGCTTTCCACCGTAAAAATCCGGATAATTTGCCCAATTTACCAATACTTTCCAATGTAAGTAGCACTCTCGTGCCAATCCTATTTCCATTTCGAAGTTCCGTTGAAACGAAAAAACGCTTATCCGAGGCATTTTTGTGTCTACGACAATGATTCGTACGATTCAATAATTTTATTCCATTAAGGTCGCTTTTTATCGGAGTATAGGTATTCACCACTCCGTTTCATTAGATGGTAAAAAAAATTAAGAGTACGTAATTGGGAACGTCTTTTAATTGCTCGAGTTTTTTTTTTCAGTTACTAAATATTCGGTGGGGCTATTAGTGATGGCTAATAGAATAATTAGAATCAATTAGTTGGTGAGTTGGTTTAGTACATCTTTTTTGATATTATATGGAATATTCTTACTGTTTTTTAAGGATTCGAAGCAACAGAGATAAAACAGTTAAAGAATACATCGCTAACTAGCATTCAGTAAACATTTAAAACAGTTTGAAGACTGTTCAAATATATCTACCTGACAAATATTCATTGAATCATATCACAAGATATGACTTTCCTTTTTAGAATGGAAACCCAGATGACACGGCAACAATTCTAATCAAAATTTTTCAAAATCGAACTATACATGACGTTTTTATAAAAAAGTTATGCAATAAACATTTGCGTCCCGCAGTAAAGTCGTTATATTACTTGACTGTAATTGAAAAAATGACTGTACAATATTTCAAGAAGTAAATAAGTCTTTCCCCGTTTTCGTACCTAAAGACAGTTTTATAATAGCACCGCTCATCGTCAAGGCATCCACGATAAAGAATAATAGCCGCCATTTTGCTAACTCTTCAACTTGACAAGTTCATGAACTTGAATTCAATTCTTTGCTTAACAGACGTAATAAGTTCAGTGACTACGACGAACATTAATCAAAATTTTCTCAAGTTTGTTTATTTCCAAAGCAACAGTTATTTCTTTACCTACGTTTTCAACTTCATACCTACTTCGATTTTGATTTCAATCGAATGATTAAAAGATTAAAAGTTCAAATGTATCAAACATTGAATATAATGAAGAATAAGAAGTGCGATTTTAAGAATAAACACTCATGTAACAGTGGAACGATAAGTGTTTATGTGACGGTGATGATGACGATAATGATAAAAGTGATGATGATAAAAATAAAATACTAGAACAACAGCAATTAGCAGCTTACTTTCAAGTTAGGTCAAGTTAACGAAACATTAATATATGTATTAGGAAAAGTTGCTTATTAAAATTTAAACATCAAGCCAACATGAACAGCATGTTAAACATTTTCCTCTACCAAGTAAGGACTTATTTAGATTTACCTTTCATCAAGATTTCAAAACGAATTTATGAAGGGCCTCGAAAGATAAAACGTAATCCGCTGTATTTAAGTTTTGTCCTCGGGCGAGAAATGATCAAAGCTTCTGCTCGTTTTTTACAACCGAAAACGTTTAAGGGTTGATAGCAACCCGTGGGCGGCGCTACCAAACAAAGGACCGAGTAGTAATAATGTACATAACAATGTGAATTACGGGACTGACAGGGGACTATTTTGTTGCTTCGGGCATCTATTTAATATCGTATATAGTTAAAAGTTAAATACTTTCTCAGCTCAAATAGCTAGGCAAATACACATTTTATTTCGATTCGTTTACTATGAACAAATAAAGTTAGAGTATTTTCCTATTTGAAACTTGAAGCGACATGAATTTATTTCGTTAACGACAGCTGAAAACCGAATTTTGTAATTTGTGAGTTTGTTCTGAATATAGGAGCCCACTGTCCAGCAGTGGACTTAGTGTGCTAATATAAACAAATATCACGACATTTTGACAACAAAACATTTATAAATTAATTAACAGAAATAAAATATCAAAACAGACAACGACCGCTTACAATAACGTTCATTGTAATAAGCGGACTAATTTAACTTTGCCTTTCATCAGAAATGTAAAACAAATTTTTGACGGGCCTCGCCCAAGGACAGAACGCAAACCGCTATGAAATTAACAAAGCTCCCCACTCGTAGCTGACGGCCGAGAACATTTAACGGTTGATGACGACCCGCGGGCGACGCTTCTAAACAAAGGACACCTGACCGCAAGTGGTCCAAACAGATATAATGCCGCCGTGCGCCAGGGATGTTGGCCTTTGTTAACGCTGTAACAAATATACCTTTCATTTGCACATATATGCGGATCATTAGCCCGTCAGGTCTCTAAGGATAGACATTTAGCACTCTGTGCGCTCTGCCTGATCTGTAAGGGATCGAAGTTATAACATAACATCGCGTCTATATTTCTCCGAAGGAGCATGCAAAGAATTGTAGTACTCTTACTCGTACATTTCAACAATTATATGATTAGTCCCATGAAATATGATAAAGCTATTGCCAAGCACCGGGCACGCCGGGATACTGCAGAGTGCTGATAATATAATAATTAACACGATTGTTACAAATTTTAACTAGATACGCAGCTAAATCCTGACGTTTCTTGTCTTGTTGTATTCTAAAGCGTAGTACGCACATAATATGTACTAATTTATTGCGATCTTTAAAACACTATGAAAGATTTTAGCGAAACTTACTCTTGTTAGTTACAAAAACGAGATGTTTATTTAATTGGGAACAACAAGTTACCGATTCCATAGTACACGTGTTATTCAACATTACCATCGTCAATCCTTTCATCGTTCCATTCTTGGTTACGGGTTTCCTCTACAAAAAAAATAATTAAGGCCATAGTCTAAATGATAATGTAGCATTTCCGCTTGTTCCTTTATTTTGAGTCGAAAGCTCAAGTCAGTTGCCGCCACACCTGGGTGAAATTCAGAATGAGCGTTGGAAAGTTTTTAGGGGCGATGTCCTGTAAGTAGGATTTAATAGCGACTCTGTTTAAAAATAACAATCGCAATTGTTTATATCACTCCCGCTCGCTCGTGCTGGTAAATTTAAACATAAATTCTATTCAATGTCACCAGTTTATATTATTGTATGCAATAAGAGATATGACATACGCGTACATATAACTCATAATAGCACTTCCTTAAAAATATATATAAAAAAAAAGTTACCTGTACATTACTCTCTTGCTTGCTATACTATGTTCGAGAACATTCGACAAGCTACATTATAAGCACAAGTACTTGGCTGGTCACTTCTATCGCAGAAAGAATAACCGATGGAGTAAACGTATTTTAGAGTGGAGACGACGCCTGGACAAATGTAAGTTGAGTGATATGTAGCATAGAATGTAACACACTTGCCTCGAAAGTCCCTATTCACACTTATCTGTGTTATGGTCATGTGAATCATATACTATTAAAATAAAAATAGATTATTCATTTCCTGGAACTTGATAACTTGTGAACTCTCATATCTTCCAGAGTCACACAACTGACGTTTATTGGCTGCGGGAAACCGTTTCATAACTTTCTGTACAAATAGATACATTCCCCTACAACGAGGTCATAAATGCTTCACCAAAGTTCCCCGATACGTTGTAAAGTTATTAAACTATAGGCCCTAGTCAGTAGTAAACAACGTGATATTGTACCATCGTTGTTTATACAAACATGGTGGGTCACATAAACTTTTTATGGAAAATCGATACACATTCAGCGAAGAATCATGTACAAAATATACATGAAGTGTGGCTATTTTCTATCATGTTTTTTTATCGATGAGTTAACGGCTTGTTATTTATTTTTATGTTAGGGATGTAGCTGTGCAGCGGACTTGGAGTCCAGCTGTTCGATTTATCTCATATATGTATCTATATGTTTGCTAAAAGTGTAACTCTGTTGGACCATCCCTGTTCCAGCGGGTGTGCATACACTTTAGCTGAAACAAAACCCTGGCAACATTTTTGTTTCGTAGTAAAGTATGTTCCGAGATTGTTACCGCATGACACTGAATGAAATAATTCTATAATAATGTATTGCTTAAAAGTAATTCACAATTCCCAATTTTATTTTTATCGTTACCCCCGTTACGGAGTACGCAGAAGTTTTGGAAAAAGTAAAAAATAGATGAAATAACTAAAAGATGTATTATTCTCGGTTACACATCATATTTGGATACATTTTACAGAATGTCAAGAGTCAAGGCCACAGTTTTAGACACTCGCTAAGTACTTTTTCATAGACAGACCATTGTGGAGAATCCTGTAACATACATATTTTAACCTTGCCATTAATATTATAATAATTGCGAAAGATATTTACTTTTAAAATTGGTCATACCATTGTGACGTAAGTGGAGTCATGTGGAGTGGAGTGGATGTCAGGGTCTTGTATACTCTACCTAACATACGTCATTCGGGCAGGTACTTTACTAGTC
Source organism: Parelbella macleannani (assembly GCA_018245755.1). Lineage (NCBI taxonomy): Eukaryota > Metazoa > Arthropoda > Insecta > Lepidoptera > Hesperiidae > Parelbella > Parelbella macleannani. The sequence continues at coordinate 7,039 of DWEE01003481.1, forward strand.
CGTTTGCTTTAACGCCAAGAACGACCGTTATGTAGGTATGTATCTCAATACATAGAGTCATTTCCTTATCTAAATCACAGTATTTCCTCAGGTGGCATCACTCCCGAAACGACAAACAAAACAAATAACGACAATCTGTAGCAATAAAGCCTAGCTGCGCGGCCCGCATGTCGCTCACACGGGCGCAGCCAGAGGTCGCTGCGGGGCACCACTGATGTATTTACGAGGCACCGCGCGACGCGCTCAACTCATCCGTGTAATTTAATCGCCATTATGACATCCACAGCGTAATTAATGAGTGTTTCATCTGACCTATATTGAATATAATTTAACGTAAACATAATAGCGTAAGCATAACTTCGCTGTTACATTCGCCCGCCTAAATATATGGTTGCTGTATTTCATTCCGTGCAAACTTTATTACGAAAGTTTTGGGTTGATGAAAAACTTTTGTATGTGTAAACGAGAATTAATATTGAAACTCGTGTGTGTGATGTTGGTAGTAGTTCTGCGATAATCAGTCTTACTATGAGTTACGTAATTACGATTCGCTTTTTAAATTTTTCATTTAGGAGAATTCATTATTTCACTGGTCTCTTACCTAAACGTTAGTCACCTGAAACCCGCCTCTCTTCAAACGGTTTCAATACTATTTGATTTGGAAACAGAATTGACATTCCCCTTGTGATAAGTCACAGACATGTTACTAACCTTGAGAATTAAGCGTCTTTGTTTACCACAATACCAATCCGAATAGACAAATACGAGTACTCCTGCTTAATGATATAAATATTTTCAGTATTGTTGTTTCCTCAAATGCCAATATAAAATTAATCTGGTACAAAGCGATTAATATATTTAAATTGATCATTTATCGGAAACTGGCCAGTTGTAGTGTTAGCAATAAATTCGACACCTCGTCTCGCTTCGAAATGTATCTCGATTACCAATAACGGCACAATAGGCCATATCGAATGGAGACCGCGCTGCCACCTGCTTTGCCAATACTGTCTTGGATGTGTACACTTCGTTTCGAAAATTTCTCCACAAATATAAAAAATATGGCTTGTGTGACATAAATAATTGGTGTAAAAATCGGAAAGGACATAACCTGATGGTTCTGGCAAGTAGAACAAAATGGCAGATGCTGGCTGATAGATGAGTCAAAAATCTTCGAAACTGGTGTGCGTTTATAAAGAGAGTGATGAACTTCAAGTTTATATGTACATATATGTATCATTACGCGCGGTAATAATGTATCTTTCCTCGCGTATCTGCCGTGCTTCTTCTATATTTCAAAGGACGATTTATAGTTGCAGTTAAGTAACGTAATTCCTAAACTCTTAGAGCAACCAGGGTTTCCATTTTATCTTATAATATTTAAATTGATAAAGATTACGCCTAGTTTATTTTTGACTTACCAAAAAGGAAAAATATAATTACAGTACCAGTAAAGAAAAAAACATAATTGATCTGCTAAGTGGTACATTAAGCCAATTAATTAAATTAAGCTGATGTTTTTGAAACCAGTTTCATATCCGCTCTCATTTGTCCTGTGTTACCACACATAAAGAGAAGAGTTCATTTACTCCTACGTGTACTTTGAGACAGATATATTTAATAGTCAGGATATAAAATATCGTAAAAAGCACAATTTTTTTACCACTCAATTTATTCGTCAGTATTGTGCTGTTCTTTACCATTATACTGTTGTTTACTACTGTTTTATTTATATATATCGGCGTTTTGATGCTCAGGTGAGACGGTGGTTCTGTCTACATGAATTTACATAAACCCTGGGCCACAACCATTTTTATTATACGATAAATTTTATAAGCACAAAGCTCATTCGTACAGAAACATTGTGGCACTAATATTTAGTATCAACTCATAAATTCGAGATAAAAGCACCAATAAATTTGTATTGTTGTAAAACTAAACGTGAATTATGCATGTGACTGTACATTTACGTGGTACGGTCCCATTCTATAGTCTTCTTAGCGACTGTTTGCGCTTTTATGTTGTCATTGACTTATTCGCTGTTGGCTTTCAAAGTACAGTCGCGTTCGCTTATCAATGTCGATGCGTTCATAAAAAGCAGAGCAGCTAAGTACAAAATACGATACACGTACAATCAAGTCATCAAACTCAAGTCAACGAGGTTAAAAAAGGGTTATTAAGTAAATAAATAGCATATATTTTATGACCGTGTCTTTTGAGATATATATGACCAAATTCGAGGAAAAGATGTTTTCTTGGTTTTTTATGATCTGCACTCAAGTCCAGACATATGTAGTTACTAGCGAAAGTATAATTCATTTTTTAAATTCAAGTAATTTTACCCAAAATTGTATAAATAAATACTCCTTACCAATTTCCCCAGATGATGAAATGATGACTGATGAACTTGTACGTATGTATGTATACTTTATTGTACATATTAGCAAAGGGATTAAACATCCTACGCAAAAAAAAAATATATATCTGCACTCTAGGGCGTCCATCGAGTGTAGCTAATGAATTTGTTGTCAAAATTAAAATTATAAAAATAATATTTTTTTCCAATAACAAAATGAAAATTATTTTATTGTGAAAATTTTCGAATTAAATGCACCTCATTTGAGAACTTCCAAGTTATTGATTATGGGCTATTTCAAACAAATACACGAATACATTTAGCGAGAGAAATGTTCGAAGCGCTACTAGTTTCTAGCCACTGATAAATGTATGTTCACGGTGCAATATATGGGAATACATCAGTGGAATAACTCAATCTAGCATTATTTAAGCTAGTTTAATTTTATTTGGTGATTTTGCTTTTAGTCTCGTTACAACCATTATGGGTCCGCGAAATAGATTGACCTAATTAACAACGTGGCTAAAAAAGTCAGAGAATTATTGTATTATTTATATATTCATTTATAAACTGACTGTCAGCACAGTTTTACTCGGAGCCACAATTTAATAGGAATCTAATAGGTGTAAATCAAATGTTACACTAATAGTCTAGTTTACGATCCTCGTTAATTAGCGTGTACCTACATGTTATATAAGATCTTACTGTCAGTACATTAATTATCATCAAAGTCAGTACCTGCCTGTCAATTAGAGGTTAGGATATAATAATATGTGAAAATTCAAGATTTAATTTAAAGTATTGATTTAAATTTTGAATTGTAATTAAATATGCAAACCGTAAATTGCAAAAATTTTCGGAACATAATTTAAGAATTTTGAATTTTATATTTTATTTCATTATGAATTAATTTATTCTATTTGCATTCCTAAGTCGCGATTAATCCGCCTTCATGTGCACATTTGTACATATATTATAAGTTAAGTTAAAAATGTCAGGAACGAATTTCTCAAGACTATTATTATTCGATAAATTCGAATTTGTAAGAATTGGCGCATAACTGTAACCTTAC
>DWEE01003482.1:0-10466 GCA_018245755.1 Parelbella macleannani
CATAGATTTAGTTTTGATACAATTCAATTTACAATAATATTAACGATTATGGGTTATTTAATATCAATATATGGCAATACAGATTCTTTTACGATTTACCGTCAATTTAACTGTTTATAACAATAACCGCCCAAATACTAGACGAGGGCGGTCAGTTAAATAAGTAATTAGATTTAATTTTAATTTTAAATATAGAATACTATCAACGACTATTAGTAATACGAATTGCAATTAAACATAAAAAAGAAGTGTATCATAACGGGGTAGTTCTGGCAAAATTAAAAAAAGAATTGCACGATGGAAGAATTATGGAGGGAAAACAATATTTTTTATAACATCTTGTGCTTTGTTATAACGGAAAATGAAAAGTTGTTCGATCGTAGTGACGCAGTTTTGTATTGGAGAACCGTTTTCCATACTTTTGCCATTTTTCATCACTTTTATATAGCTGGGTTCGCAATGAGCTTGGAGCTGGAAAACCATTATAACCCTAATATCCAGTCCCTACACACTTTTCGAGCTGCGTATCTCACTGGATGGAACTTTGTAAGTAAATTTAGATTTATTGAATATGGATTAGTGAGATAAAAATTAAATCCCGATCGGCAGTCGGCACTCGACCAACGAGACAGTCAAATCCCGGGTCGGTTTCAAATCCTGAGCCGGGCACTGTTAGATTTTTCTAATTTAGAATCTCTAGCAGTGATTTCGAGTTTGGATTTGTGCCCGGTGTATGGCGATAGGCTCACAACCCAGATATTCCATGGGAATTAAACGTAACTTGTGAAACGTGGGAGTGTACTACACTCCTCTGTCTACCACTTCGGGGATTACAGGGATGATGTTACGCGATAAAAATTACAGAGTAATTTTGTTGCGTGTAAAGATAATTTCTAAAGTCTTTCTTTATGGGTGCTCTTTACTGTGATATATACCTATTTATAATAAAGTTGTAACAAAGGAAACTTAAACGTAACTGGTGAAACGTGGGGGTGTAGTACACCCCTCTGCCTACACCTTCGGGGATTGCAGACGTGATGTTACGTTTATGTTACGTTTGTAACAAAGTACGAACTCAATGCCCAACGGTGTTTTTACTAGTCAACCTTGTGCAGATGATGAAAGATTACGGCATGTATGAAATATATAAAAGGATTTTTTTTAAATTATATCTCCGTGTAAGTACCTTGTACCTTTGTACAGGCGACGTCAATAAAAATATTATACATTTAAAGTGCCGATAAAGATGTATACCTACATATAAATATAATCTTCAAGTATATAACATAAAATGCACGTTAACACGTGTTTTAATGTACTTAAAAATACACATACCTATATTAATTTGCAAGCACCTCAAATTCAAGAATAAAGTATATTTTGCACAAATGATTGTGCTAGTAACTTAATAACTGTGTAAAAATGTTGGTAGACGATAAGTTAGTACTAATTTATACATAGTACTTTTTCATTCTGTACATTTAATTTGACACGGAATTTTTTTGAATTATATGACCGTGTAGGTAACCTTTGTATAGGCGATGTCAATGAATATATACATTTAAAGTACCAATAACACGGTTAAAGACATTCATCTACGAACGTGTTATGTTACTAATTTGTAAATTTGCAGAAAAGGTCTATAAAATCCATACTATATTTAAGTTTCGGTGGCTGCCTGCGTTTTGACCATAACACCTTCATTTCTGGCTATCTTCATTATTAGACTTACTCGTATTTTAAAGAACTCTGAAAAAAGAAGACAGGTGGATAGACTTAACAACTATATTTATGTTGTAAAGTGTAAAAATAAAGAATTGTTACTGCCTCGTTGGTCGAGTGGTTGCAAGCATGACTGCTAATTGACGGGTCCTAAATTCGATTCCCCGATCGGGTACTGTCGGATTTTTTTAACTTAGATTTTCTAGTAGATATTTGTAGTAATGGTTCGAAGTCTCGATCTGTGCTAGCTATTCCACAAAACGTATATATCTGGTAAAACGTGGGACTATTACACTCCTCTACCTACCTCTTCGGGGAAATATATTCGTGAAATAATGATTATAAATATAGTCAGTATTAGAAGTCTCCGAAACTGGCGTTCGTATATGACGCATATGTTTGATGCATATATGAGAACCACATCAGGAATATCAGAATTAGTAGTTAGAATGTCAGTTAAGGACTTAGTATTCCCTGTCTTCCCTGTAAGGGAACTGGAGTATAGGTTATAAAAATTAAAACCTATGATCCAAATATTCGTTCTGGATGGGAATCGAATTCACGACCTCCTGCTCAACAGCTAAGGCCGCTAACCACTGGACTAACGAGCCAGTCAGGCAGGCAGGCAGACAATTGTCATAATTTGTCTATAATATGTCTGAGAGATAAGCTCGAAGTCTGAAGTGCACAGGTCATTGTTAGCGTGACATATACTATAACGATTCAATTAATTAGATATAACAAATCCAATTAGTTATAAAATTTTAGAATTAATCATAAACTCAAATACCATGCGTGGTATTTGAGTTGGGAAGAGTTGGAGGCCTGTGTCCAGCAGCGAACTGACAGGCCGATGATGATAATGAGGAATCACAGTGTTTCCTTCCGATCGTGCTCGGCTTTTTTGTAAGGTCCCGACGTCACGACATAATGATAATAATATTCTTAAACTCAATGCACCTCCGGTTAGTCAATCCCGGATATGTCCCAACGTTGTCAAGGGCCCGGGACATCCTCGGGAAGCGTTACGCTAGTCAACCCCTTATCACGCAAGTAGGTTATCAACCAATTGGTCTCCACACGTGACCAGTGTTTGAGATATCGCCGTTATGTCTTCCTGTTTGTTTATTTACAAGATACCGCTGTATGTACCATTGATAATATTAACTATCCATTTTATATTTTATTTTGTCTGTCATTGTTACATCAACATGCTTGGTTCTTACGGAGTAGATAGAGAGCACAGAGTGTGTAATACCTCAATCCTTAAAGGCAACAAGAATTTTGTATAATACAAGTGTACATGATAGTGCGCAACGACTTCCAGCTGATAATTTAATTAGAAAGAAGTAAGATGGAGTAGACCTATTATTATTTTCATTAGAAAAATCCAATAATCTTGCTTGACCCGGGACCGAAGTTACGTGATTCATATGTACTTAATTATCTAACAAAGGGATAATAGACGGCAATGGATAGACTCGTAGCATCCTAGTTCACGGCTTATCGGCAAGTGTATTGACGCGGTCAAAGTGCACTCAACAGACAATAACGTGGCGCAGATAAGATACAAACCTAAGTTTCAACATAGTAAACAAACGAAGGAATTTCAATTGGTAATGATTACCTCGTCCTAATTGTATCGAGTTAGAATGCTACATATCATTTGAACAACACTTTGTTTCCCAATTGATATATCATTACAACTTTTCTTTATTTTTAAAATGATATATTGTTTCAACAATACTTTGTTTCTCAAATGATATATTATTTTGAATTTCTGTAGAAATTTTCTGGAGTTAATTTTTGTGTTTTAACACTGTCTGTCTGTTTGATTTGATTGATTTAATAATTCATATATAGTTTAGAGTCTGTTAGTGGAACATTGGGATGCATATATCTATATATTGCTTTGCCACCCCACCATTGTTGCAAGTTTTAGACCTACTATAGACCTAGACGATAGACATAGACGATAGACCAACCAATAGACCTGTATTGCTTGAACATAATATTTCTAATGAGTCATACAAAATAATATCGTAAAATAATACGCTGTGGAAGTCAAAAAACCAATAACGTACCTGCATATACTTATACTTTATAAGTTCTTGAGTATATACGTATATAGATAAATTGCCATCCAGGCACAGATCAAATACTCGTACGTACTTGCATATATTTTTTCTCCAATCCACATTCTCCAGAAACACAAATTAGGACCCTTAAATATTGGACCAAGAGGCCAGTCAACTTCACTTCAGTGGCCAGTTCATGTCATTTAAGGATGAAATAGCATATTGAAAAGACATCTGCTATTTTGAAAAGACATCGACCACATTGGATGTTCTGTTAATGAGAAACCTTTACTCTTTCCAGGTTTTCCAAACAATGTTCCTCGGGTTGTCCTTGGGGCACGACATTTTGGAATGGATGGACAAGCAGGACACTATCCTTGGATCGAAACTCAGATATTGGAGAAACGTGATCTTCAATAGCATGGTCGTCCCTTTCACGCTGGTAAGTTGGTTTTACGATCAAGATATGGTGAATCTTTGTTTGTATTGTAACATCACATTTATATGTGTCCAAGGGGCAGGCAGAGGAGTCTCATCAACTGTGTAATATGTCCCACCGTGGGGTAGAGTAATGAGCTTATTGTCATATACAAGGCACAAATCCAGACTCCGAGCTATTTTTAAGAATTTCAAGTGTGAAAATGTCAATAATACTCAACAGCTGGAACAGCCAACGAAGCAGTTCGAGCTAAGAAAGAAGCTCTATTCATATAAAGCTGTGAAACTTAAAAGTATTTAACTGTCGCTGATGCTAATTATCTCAATACTAATTATCTCTAGTTCGTAACGACAATGTTCTGGTGTGTCTACGCCATCGACCGCGAGCTGGTGTTCCCGAAGATCTACGACGAGGTGGTCCCGTGGTGGTTCAACCACTGCGTCCACACGAACATATCCGTCATGATCATCATCGAAACCCTATTGCAAGCTCGAAGACACCCCACTGATGAGAAGTTGGAAAAGATTCTGTACTGGATCATAGCGTTGGCCTACGCTGTTGTGTGAGTATATTTTCTTAGTTTCTGGCAACCCAGTGGTTTAGAATTCAACTTCTCAGTCCGAGTATCCTGGGTTCAAATCCTGGCTTAAGCTGCTTTGACAAAAATGGCTCAACCCTTCATATGAATAGACCTGTGCTCTGCAGTTGAACAATAAAAGGTTTGATAATAATGATGATGCAGGATGCTCATCTGCTTATTTTAGGCGTCAGGCTTATTATGCGAATATTCATTGTTAGTAAGACTTTCACAGCAATCTGTAATAACGGTATATGATGGTGTATATTCATGCAGCGTGCATTCGCGTGTGCCCATTGTACAATGGCTTGCGATGTATCCTGCATGAAGGTATACAACTGATTTAACGTACTCGTGAATCATTGCCAAATAACAATAGCGTATACATTTTTTTCGCCGATAAATCTGTAGGTTACAAAATAACATGCTTTTTACAGATACTACACGATTTATTACTTCACACGCCGCTGGCTGTACCAAGTCTTCGGCGTCATGACTTGGTGGCAGGTCTGTATTTACCAGCTCGTGATATGGATGAGTTCCTACGCCTTCTACAAACTACACTTCCCCGTGAACAGACTCATTCACGGTCCAGAAGATGTGAAAGAAGAAATACAAGTGACTGATATTAAAGAGGTTTTTCCGAATAAGAATGGTGCCAAAGAAGAATATGGAATAAATCGTTCTCTGGAAAAGAACGGCGCTAATGGGACGAATGGAACTGCAGATAGCAATGGATCGAACGCAGCGATGGATAAGAATGCAACCAACGGTAACGGACATCAAAGTACTCCACCGCTCTCAACATCATGGAGTTTGAAATATAGAACCATCAGAAATCAACTCGAGAATTCGCGTTTGTGAATATTTTTTTGGAATATTTTGGAATTTATGAATCTGTGGAGTTCGTTCCTTTGTAGGTATAGTATGAAAAAGTGATCGTGTCAGCCACTGAAATGAGTGTATCTGTACATTTAGTAGGGTTAAGCTCGCTGGGGAGATTGCCAGTTGAATGTATGTATATTATGTAGTTATGAACTTTTATTTTTCCCTTCCTTATGATCGTAAAGTTGAATCCTTAGCAGTATCTTTTGTAGAAGTATCTTTAGTTTTATCAAGTAGACCAGCGACGTCCTTCAAGTCAGATACTGCTTCGATTATGATAGATTGCACATTCAACCATTGTGAAAACTCTGTATGTATACTCTGAAAACTCTGTCTCATAAGATCGAGTATCCTAAATATTTATCAGAGGCGCGTAGTTGTCAAAAAGTTTTTGAATAGTGAATACTTAACATTTTTAAAGGTATATAAAATTAAGTTTGGAAATGTACGTTCGAACAAATTTTATGATTTTGAAATGATTCTTTTAACTGTACATTCTTACATTCCATTGTTCTTGTATCAAGGATGAAAAAATTCGATGTATATGATTATTAAACGAGTTACGAGACATTTTTACTTTTTACTGTTCTTATGTTAAATATGAAATAATATCGATGGAATATTCTAGAATATATGAATATCGAGTTTTCTATTTATTCCGTGGTCAATATTACACAGTTAATCTTTTATAAAAGTTTTGAAGGTTAAAGGGTGTACGCTTAAGAACACTTATTTAAAACGTCAAAAGGATTTGTTTCTAGCAATAGAAATTCCATAAAAATAACTCTTGCCAATGGAAGGACTTTAGAAATGTTTGTAGCTAGATTGTCTATTAAAAATTCATCCTCCAAGGTGTTGTTACCAATGGTAGGTATTGCTTTTGTTTAGTAATTGAATTGGTGAAGGATAAATGCAGATGAATATTTTGAGTAACATGCATAAATATTTTAAAATATGTACATATTAAAAATCAATTGGCATTGACAAGTTGAACTATATCAGAATCCCTTGAAAAATTTTATGAATGTTATATCAAAGCTTGTCACAGGAAAAAAACGGTGAAAAATTACCCTCAATACTAATTATTATTATTGGAATGTTTAATATAATCTCTAAGTTACCTATCCGTAAGTAAAATTGAAAAAATACAGTTTTTGAAAAATTTAAATTTTTATTCTGAATTTTTTTTTATAAAAAAATAATACTTGTGTACATTGAAAATGCAATAATATTATAAGTTTCGTATGTAATGGTATAAGTTAATAAAATGCTGGAGTTCGTTGTAATTTTTTTTATTTAATTAATGGAATGTTACCATTAGAATCATATATAATGAATTTGATTCCCAAGGCTATATATTTATAGGTATAGCATATTGGTTTCTCCTTTAGACTGCGGTTTTTCGTGATGGTGACTACTGATCGATTACGATTTAAAAGATGCTGGCTTATATTTTCAGACGCAAATATGGCCAATGCTTGAAAATTTTTGACTACATGGTATAGGTGGAAACAGTTTCTTATAGGATAACGTAAAATGCATGCGAGCTCATTGTTCACGTAAAAAAAGCAACATTGTATTTGTAACTTTTTAATTAATTTTTACAAAAAGTTTTTTAAAATAATTCTACTTATAAAATTACAAATCCGTGTATACACCAATATCAGTACAATTTTTGTGTGTCGTCGGACAAAGTTTATAAATACATGGTAATGGTTTTGACACCGAAAATATTCTCTGTACATATTTAAATATTTGTTAACATTCGTACAATGACTTAATATGAATTTGCTTTTAGATTTTAAACAATAGAATCGACTCAGTTACGAGTAGTTTTTAAATATTAATATTTTAGGTGTGTACTTTAATTTAAATCCATAAAGATTTTATCAAAATCTGAGATTTTAAAATTAAATTATATGTACGTATTAGAGAAAATTAATTGTTTTTTATATTTAAAACTTTACACGACAACAGCTGCCCAGGTAACCTTTGAAAAATATACATACATATTAATATATGTTTGCCTTAAACTTAAGGTAACTTAGAGTATTTCAAAACTTATTCGCTAAGGCTTGGCAGTGTTCGAAAAACTCACTTAAATATTTATTACATTGTTAGTTAGTTTTTTATGACTAAAATAATCCATATTCGACTGTTTTCCGTACGATAAGATACGATTAGTTAATAAACTAGCTTTATTATGTATTTATTAAACATGTATTATACGTATTTAGATGAAGAGTATTATTAGTTCTTATATTATTATTATTATTATTAGTTTCCCTATAAAGATATATTTAGGTCGTAAATGGTGCAGTAGCATCACACTAAAGCAAAACATTAAAATTGTGATATACATTACAAATGGTGAATTAATGAAATATAAAAAAGTTCTCGTTAAAAAGCTATGCTCTGCTATCCCTAATCCTTATGCCGATAGCGGAGATAATAGGCAAAAACCCTTTAGGGAAGTTACGTTTATGCAGTGAACTGAGATAGGGAAGATAGATAGGTAACTGAGATATCTATCTATAGATATAGATAAATTTTAATGATGAATATAAAGATTTCGTACGGAATCCAATCAATCGGGAGAATCTCTCAAAGGTTACCTATCACATACTTAGAAAAAATCACCGAGTCTATACATCAGTTGTCTTGTTGGCCTCGCCACTTTGTCTTCCTGGTACGCTATCCTCTGAGGCTGGAGGTAATAGGAGGATGGAGTCCGTATACTAACTCCTGCTATTTGAGGCCTTTTTCTGGTCTGATAGTTTGAGATATCGGATGCTGCAAATTGTGGCTCGATATTAAAATTATTCCTGAATCTCGTATACGTGTAATCTCTATCTGCCGGTACTGTGAAACCACTAGGTACTCTTAAGTTAGGCGCTATGGGCGCTAGAGCTTCATTCAGGGCCACATCATAGTCGTTTTCATTTGAATCAGCCAAATTCTGTTTTATCGAAATGTTCTCCGGTATTTTCAAGGGTTTCCCCGTCGCCGTGTAAGGTTTCGAGATCTCCGGTTTTGGTTCCGGAATTTTATATGTTGTTTCTGGTTTCGAATACTGTTTTTGTGGTACTGGTGGCAACTGTGTTGCTAAATATGGTTTTAAATAATCACCTGGTGATAAGGTTGACTCTAATTTTTCTTTTATAGCTTCGTAATTATCATTAAAGTTACGTAAAACTTTGTTTGCTAGTGATTTCGCTTTCTGTTCTGTTGTTGTGGGTTCTAGAGTTGTCGTTTGTTCCTTTATAGCTTCTGATGTTGTTAATTCTTTTTTGTTACTGTGTTCATATTCAGTATCTTCTTCGTCATAATATTCGTATTCCTCTTCGTGCTTTAATTCTTCCGCTGGTGCTGAATTAGGTTTTTCAGTTGCTACTGTAGTTGTTAAACGTTCAGTTGTTGTTGTTGTTGGTTTTGGAGTCGTAGTCGTAGTTGGCGCTTGTGTTGTTGTTGTTGTAGTTGTAGAAGTTGTTGATGTTGTTGTAGTAGAGGTTGTTGTTGTGTAAGGGGTAGTAGTGGGTTTATGGGTGGTGCTCGGTGGTATGCCTAGATTTTTTCCAGCCACAGGCTGAAGTCCTCTAGGCAGATATGGGCTGCCACCCCTAGATGGTAAAAAAGGACGTTTTAGTACTTTAACATTAGGCCTTAGGTCTTTTATTTTACTCGTTATATCTTCCTCTTGATTCTTTCTAATTGGTTTTTCGGTGGTCTTTTGTCTGTCCTCTTCATAGTAATAATCATCTTGGAGGCTAGCTTTTACAGGACTATCGTCTTTAGCACGTTGACTATAAGTGTACTTTTGCGGTTTTGGTACAGGTTCGTCATAATATTCTTCTTCTTCATAATCTATGGGTCTTTTAGGTTTTTTCGCTCTGTATTCCGCTGGACTTGACGAGTGTGATCGAGTAGGTTTAAATCTTTCCTTCTCAACGGGTTCAGGTCGTGGTCTTATTTGGACGGTGCTTGTTTTTCCAGATGACGACGGTCTACTTAAATCCTCATCCTCATACTCATCATAATATTCATCATCTTTTGGTGGAGCCTTCGTTGTCGTGACGGTCACATATTCATATTTTCCTTTTTCATTTGCTGGAACTGGACGTTTTATTTTCGGTGGCATTCTTGGTTGACTAAAAATGCCATGACCATTAGGTTTTACTAGTGGTTGACCACCTTCAGGAGCTGAAGGTGCTTGTCTTTTTTCTTCCTGAATTCTATCGTCTCCTTCGTAGGCTTTTTCGGGTTTTAAGTATGGTCTTTCGTCTTTTCCTCTATACGGTCTTTCATCTCTATTATATAGTCTTCTTCCTTCATTAGGTTGATAACGGTCTCTAGATGGATTGTCTCTTGGTTTTTCAGACACTGGGGCTTCATCTCTAGAAAGTCTACGCTCATGAATATCATCTCTTAATTTCGGTTCATCCCGAGACCTGACTTCTTCTCTATACCTTAGGTCATCTCTTGGTCGTTTTTCGTCTCTGGATCTCACTTCACCTCGAGGCCTAACCTCATCTCTGGGTCTAATCTCATCCCTAGATCTAACTTCATCCCTTGGTCTGATTTCATCTCGTTGTCTAATCTCATCTCTTGGACTAATCTCGTCTCTTGATCTTATTTCATCTCTCGGTCTGATTTCGTCTCTAGGCCTAATTTCATCCCTATACCTGATTTCATCTCTAGGTCGGATTTCATCTCTAGGCCTGATCTCATCCCTGGGCCTGATCTCATCCCTGGGCCTGATCTCATC